>CM017570.1:3373545-3457357 GCA_007844125.1 Sinonovacula constricta | reverse complement strand
TATAAAGTAACGTCAACCTAGGGTCCGTACCATTGATTATCACTGACAAGAAATTTTCGCCCATCTGAATTATTTGTGTTCGCACCGAAATAGTGATAATTAAACACCAAGTCAAAAGACGAACTTTAACAAAAGGACTTTTCAACAACCGACAACTTTACCAAGAGCATATCGGATATTACAATGTGGCTAATATTTGCTGCGATCTTCATTTGCCAAACAGGTATAGTAAAGCACGTGGTCAGGTCATTGTGACATAAAATATCCTAGGATAAATACAATATAACTGTATATTTGATACGATTATATTTAGGTTATTACATAACAGAAATGCAATTGTATATCCCAAAATAAAGAAAGAAAACTGATTCTGAAAGTGGTAATAATGGATTCGTGTTTATATTAATATTTATACTGATATTTTATGCTTAGTTTGGCACATCAGGGTTTTGAAGACAGGAAACCAAGCATAATCATTTTTACGTCATGTCCTGATCGGAACAAAATCCAAGAATGTTGAAAACTTCCAATATTTTCCTTGTTGATTGTTTGTTTGTTCATGTAAACTGCTAATTATTCACAAAACGAAGATGTAAATGAAATAAATATCCGTGTGTTCTATGTTAAGATAATTGATATTACTTATACTTCAATATACGGTATAAAATAACAATTGTGAATATAAAACGGAATGTAGCAACAGTTCGAAAACATCAGTGACAATGAGTGACCTCATTAAACTAAAGTGGTATGCATATCTTCAATAGAACTTCCAAGCTCTTTCCTGTCCAAATGTTTTTTCGAAGCTCAATACTTTAAGGCAGCTAATTCTATAAATAATGCACGAATCTCTATTCCAAATAGATAGTGTAGTCTTTTATTAAAAATGGGATCAAGCGAATGTTGTTTGATAATAACGAGTCTTATAGACTATATTCCATTGTTTATGCGTAAAGTTCTGGACAATGTAGTTGCAACTGTGTTTATGGTTTATACTAAGGTGGGAAATTCTGTTGTTTATGCTTTTATGTAACATTAAAAACTGTTGTCCCCGTGTGGATGAGAATTGAAATGCTGGGTAACCATTTAAATAAGAATATATAAGACACAGATCTCTGAGCCTTGCAACATATACACAATTGAAAAGACACAGGACCATGCACGCTAAATGTAAAAGTGAGAACAAATCTGTGATGATTCATTTAACATCAAGAGCAAACCAGAGAGTTACCGCCTTAGAACGGCCAGCCGGCAACATGGACCGACTGGGGTGCTTAAACCGGTTTTACAGAGCTCCAACCTCGCACTTCCTGATGGGTTTGTTGAATTCTAGCAATGAAAAGAAAACCGATCTATTTGAATCATCTGTTAATATAAAAAGTTAAAGAGTAATGAAAAACTCGAAAACATTCTTTGTTAAATGTACTTACCAGAAACTACTGTGTTAGGAAAAGTATTTTATAGCAAAATTCAGAGAGACTAAACAATGTATGTGTGTTTGAAAATGTCGGTATGTATTTTACTAATTCATGTAACTGACAGGAGAGGCCACACATGATCATAATGGTTATAACGTTTTTAGTTCCTTTATGGGGAGTCTGTATTGTGTATTTGTCTGTGCTTTATTTGATCTATTAAACTGATTTTATTGACTCTTCATTGTTTATTTATAGACAAAAGCACTCTGTTATCCCTATCGATCTGCTTTTTTTTGTTGCTTAATATTACTTCTTGTCGTTTTTTTGTTGCTAGCATATCTGCCCAAAGACGAATCAACACGAAATTATAGGTTTATTTCATATAGTAAATCCGTACTCTCTAATGCTTTATTATAATAGGCTCATTGCATATATACTGTCTACACCACCTACTGCTTACTTCTGCATACGTGTGTACCGCTATGTAGATGAATCTCCATATAGGTGGGAGTACTGGTTTATCTTAAATAATATATTCAAAGTGTTCAAACTGTATTTTACAGGTCATATTGAAACCAATTGTACCAACTGTCCACATGATTGTGACAATAATGACAAGTGCTATACGTGTCCCGAGAATTGTGAGAACTGTTCATACATCAACAACAGCAGATTGATGTGTGATACTTGTGAAGGTGGCTATTATGGACCTCAGTGTAAACATAACTGTTCAAAGAATTGTAAAGATAGGGAATGCGATAAAGTCACTGGTGCGTGCAGTACAGGTTGTGTTGTTGGCTTTCGTAGTCATCAGTGTGATCGTAATTGTTCAATGGGTTGTCGAAAAAACGAATGCAAACAAGGCAATGGAGTTTGCAGTTATGGATGTGTTGCTGGTTATTACGGACATGAGTGTAATGAAAAATGTTCCATGAGGTGTGAAGATATGGAATGCAGTGGAGACAATGGGATGTGCAGTAAAGGATGTATTGGTGGCTTTTATGGACCTGAGTGCGAACGACCGTGTTCAATGGGGTGCCAAGATAGTAAATGCAATAAAACCAATGCTGTTTGCAGTATCGGATGTGTTGTTGGTTATCATGGACCTTTATGTAATGAGTCGTGTTCGAAGGCGTGTCGTCTTGTAGCATGTCACCGTTTAAATGGAACATGCATGTATGGATGTGTGGAGGGATACTCTGGCGAGGCGTGCCATCAGTGTCAAAACTGCACGAACGGTATTTTTGTTGTTTGTAAAATATGTGTTTGTTTAACTGAATGTTATTATAGAATAAGCGTGTACCATTTCCGTTTTATCAAATCATAGTATAATCTAAAGATCAGTGCATTAGCAACACAAAAGTTTAATTGATTTACGAAATTATATTAAAGACAAGCATACGCGGAAGCACAACAGATAATAATTGACATATAATAGTATGTAACCTGTTGCTGTTCAAATGCATGTATTTGTTACATTACTACCAAATAACGACTTCGTATAGTTTTTTGTAATAGAAGACCACGAAAGCATTTTCAGTATTTTTATATCTGTGAATGATTTTGTTGCAGAACGGATATGAACTGGAGTTAAAAAAAACTTGTTATTCTTTTCATGTTTTATTGCCTTGAAGGAGATAATCACTGAAATCTCTTTTGGATATTTGTTGTTTAGAAATGGCCGCTCCCCAACACCCTTCCAGGGTTCCTGAGATCATTGGTTTGGCTGTTGTTGGGATTATTTTTGTAGGCGCTGCAATTGCCTTGATACTGCTCGTACGGTCAGTAATATTGCGATTGTTTAACATATGCGGTTATGTTTTTGATAACAGAATAATATTTTATTCTGTTTATTCATTGTCACATCTTTTCGAGTTGGGACTTATAGAATCATTTAAATGGAAAAAACAACAAAGAAAAGACAAATAAACACTTTAAATTTTAACAGATCCATATTTCCATTGTTGGTTCAAAAATTTACACAGAAAAGCAAATTCGTACGTAACTCTGGCAAAAAATAACTGTTTGTTATATTTTGGGACAGTTTTCTTGACGTTAGAAAAAAAACTTTTTAACAAGACTTTGCATACAATTAAATTGTAAAAATAAATGTGAGCTGATAATTGACGACTTGTAATAAGTCAGCACATCACCAGCTGTGTTCAAGTCCGTCCAGGTGGGTACGAAAAACTTAATTTGGTGAGGTAGTCTAGCCGACCTGCGGGGCGTTGGTGCTTCTACTGACACATTTGTCCGGCGTTTTTCTCCTTTATGTACAGGCAGACGTGGTCACTATGATCATAACTGTGTCATTTACATACACCTGTCATCAAACCATTTCAGGAGGATACACTGCCGGCGAACAACATATTCCAGAGGTGTGAATTCCGAGCACAATAATGACAAACGTACCTTTCGAAATCCTTCATATGACGCTTCAATTCACAACGACAACACAAACGCCTGCTCAGATGCGAAGCCAGATGCCGCTGACCATGTATACGCTGTCGTTCAGGAAAAATTTCCGCAAAATCAAATAGGTTTCATTGGGATGGACCAATCTGTCGCAGATAGTAATGTTTACGACGTCACTTCGCCACAAAGACAACCTGAGATATTTCATCGGTGTGCAAAGGCGGGAGCTGTACCAACGGGAGACAATACATATAGTCATATAAGTCATGTAAATAAAAAGGGACGTTTTGTTGATGGAAAACATAGAGAGGTGGAGAATGTGTATGACCATGTAGCCCATGACTTTGGTCATCAAGGTAACGATGGGTCATATGATGTGGCAAGAAACAACAAAGAGCAGTCGTCGATCAAAGGTACTGAGAGGCTGCGGACGCCAAACGGTCAATACCATGACTACGGAAAGAACGAAGGAGATGACACGTACAGTCATACTGCCCATGAGTGTGCCAGGGTAACAACACCGATATATAATACGGTGAGTGGTGTGAAGGTGCCTCAAAATCTGGAAATCTTTAAGCCAGCTGGAAGTCAACATATGAAGGACACGTAAAACAAGATGGAAGCCGCGAAGAAGAAGACAGCGGAAACCTGCCCGTTCGAGTGTTGGGGAAATGGTCGTATGATTGATAGATACCCAACAACTTATAAACTAAGGAAGCAAATATACATGGAATGGACATTTAAACCGCTGCGATAGTTGACAGGCACTTATAACACAACAAATAATTATGACTTAAAGTTTTGCAGTAATTTACTGTTGTTTTCAAATTAATTATAAACGTTAATAACTAAACAAGTAAAACAACCTAAAATAGTGCAAACAAAGAAGAATTATAGAATTATTCCTAACAATTATCATGTGACTTCTTTGAAAAATTGGAATTAATGAATGTTATACATATTTATGGGTTTGGTGGTTACTGTAATTGAAGGCATTGTATTTCTTATGTTAACATGAACTATGAATGTTACATCTTTTCCTACATGTTCTGTGACTAATACTATGTGGGTGTTATATACGTTTAAGCAGATGACACTTACAGCGAGAAACGGAAATCCTATACCATGGTGTGAAAAGATAATGGGACACTTATACTGAATGTTGTTAATATTGCAAACCTATATGACGATCGTCAACAGTTTAGCAACCGATAGGTCGAGGAAATGTATTGTTTTAAGTAGAATGATACATGAATTGGACAAAAACAGGAAATGACACTAAGATACAGTTTGGATAATGTTGCCTGTATTTCATTATTTTTGTCCCTAGTTTGCTACTTTATTACATTTAATGAAGTTAAGTTACGAACTACACTGTAGTTATTAAAACGACGTACTTCCATAGTCCGTGGATAATTCTTCAGACTGATGTCTAGGTAGATCGATTGGCATGCTGGTTTTAATCCGATCTACATTTGGTTTTCGTTCTGATCGAACCGACGAAGTGAGGGCAAGGAACTTATACAGTATGTCGTCGACTCTAACCAATGCAAACCATAGGTTCCCGGTCACGGACTCCTCTTATTTTATATTCACTTTTATGCATATAGATTAATCAACAAAGAAACATAAGAAAATAGCCAGACATATATCTACTTATTAACCCTTTGGGTGATTTCCGATACACTAGTTTTAAAAAGCAGAACATAGGGCACGCATTAATATCACATCCGTTACGTTAGTTGCAAAATAAAAACAACAACAACAAAAACAACAACAACAACAACAAAACAACAACAACAAACTAAATGGCATAAGTTCCTGATAAGGTTTACTCATTAACACAATAGCATGGAATTGTTGGTTTGTAAATTCGATATTGTTTTAGATCCAGAGGCAGATTACAGGTAGAGTCTAAAAGGGGTGTGTGAATCTTTCAAATTGCGGAATAAGTTAACAGTTCTTGCTTGAGCTTTCTGCAGTACTTGATATGCGTTATGGTAATTGTTTCATTCTGAAGAAAATAATACAAATTTGTTTCTTTAAAATATTTTTTTTAAAGTAGATCCATTTTAAGATTAAAGGGGTACATCAGATCAGCACATACTTTACAGAACTTTGCCAAAGTTTATTAGTTATATGAATTAAAAAATGTGGTACAATGCTGGATGCACAGACAAAACGTTCTAAGTAGCTTTGGTGAAGTATTGTACCTGTCTCCCCCCAGCAAGTACGTTGCCCGACTGCAATTGAAGTACTTTAATTAAATGTATTTCTTTTAAATACTGTCGTGTTCAATTATATATTTTCTTAAAGACATATCTCTTGCAGGCACGTTCGTTTACCACATCTGCAACTGCTGTAAATTGTATATAGTTGACATACATTGGCCGTTTCTGTGAAAAAAAAACAAAAAACAAAAACAACAACACTCACAGCTGCTGGGATTTCTTTTTGGTGTTCGACTGCGGAAAATCTGCTGCCAGTGTCATTGAGTCTGTGTACACGTTTCTTTTCTGCAATTGTATTGTATCAGGCGACATTTAAATATCAACATTACCTGACAAAATATCGTATGTTAAGAATTTGCAGGAATCAAAGGTGTCAATGTCTTGTTTTGGACGGTTTACTACGTTTTCTCTTCCATATGGGGTTAGTTAACTTAAATAATTTAATTCTTAATATTATTAGTCGATTATTTGTATGTAGTATTTCATTAAAACCATTTTTTTGTCATGTTTTTCTTAAAAAATATCTTGTCATTTTATGTTGAACTATTATCAAAACGGATTTCTCTCCCTCCCCTGTCTCTCTGTGTCTCTCTTTCACACACAACTAACAAATGTACGTGTGTGTTTGTGTGTGCTTGCGTGCGTGTATGTGTGTGTGTGTGTGTGTCTGTGTGTGTGTGTGTGTGTATGTGAGTGTGTGTGTTTTCGGTGGGTGATCAATAGCGTCGGAATACTTTTGGTTTTCCCAACCTAAGTACGGCATTTCCGCCAAGTGATCAGAGATTGTAATGGTTACATTGAATTTTGTGTTTTATCGTGTGAGCTTTTTTTAATAAAAACATCTAACACAGATGCAGACCTAACAGTTTTTTACCAAGTCGTTTAAAGTAATACGCATTTCTCGTACCTAGAGCCACATTTTATATGTTTTTGTTTTTATTATATCTTATTCTTATATTATCGTAGATATTAATGAACAAATCAAATGCTTTTTATATAAAATCGTGAATTTCGAGGCAACAATTACTTTGTAATTTATTGTAGCGTAAAACTCATATATCTGTCGGACGATGCATATGCCATTGTCAGCATGTGGAATATGAATAGGATGTTGTATTGATTGCTGAATGGTAATAACGTTTGCACATGCTTTGTTATATCTAGCCCCAAATATCAAGTTACACGTCCAACATCTTAACAACAAGTTTATATTTTAAACTTTAAATTATCAACCTTATGATCACGTCTTATTGCTGTGTTATTTATGTTGTTTACAGTGATCGTGCGTGAATCACGAGTTGGATTGTTATCTTCATTACATACAGATCTTATGTCAGAGTGTGGTAGAATATTGCAACTGTATGAAGTGATAGTTTAGTTTAGCCAATATATAGATATTGAAGGGTAAATTGTCTTTGTTAAACTTTGCTCACTTGGGGGTATTCGAGTAAGTCACATGTCGCCGTTGTTTCAACGGTGGCTCTCCCACTCGCATATTGTCCTTGGCATTTTGTTTTTCAACTACAAGACCTTAATACCTTATATATAAGTTTGTTACATAAACGATTCGTTTTGATTTACAGTTTACTAATTATAAAGGAGGAAATAAAAAAAAACTAAAACGATATACCTTTATAATATTATATTCTAAGTACTCTTATTCAATAATCAATACAAATATTGACCAAATACAATTTAAATCTCAAATACCAAATAAACTAAATAGTACAATTTCCCAAAAAACAAACACATTATCAAAACTGGTCATTATAGTTCAACTGGTATTGCGTCGGCTTGTGGATCGGGAGGTCGCGGGTTCAAACCCCGGCCGGGTCAAACCAAAGACTTTAAAGTTGGTAGTAGTGGCTTCACTCCTAAAGCTCGAGGCTAAGGGGACAGCATTACGCCTGACTCGTCGGTGTCAGTATGATGGACCGGCCGGGTTCAGTCCCTGGTATTTTGTCAATTGCCATATGACTTTGGCTAGTGATAATTAAGATTATGATGATTATGGCAATTATTACCTAACAGTGACATATCGTGTTGTTTAAGGTCCTAGTCACAATACAAATATGAAGTTCGTCCTTCAAAAGCTATTTACTTCTCTAAAGTAGGAAATTACCATTAGATTGCAGATTCGTTGAGATTTGTAACTTTACACATAGACATTTTATCCTAACAATCTGAAATCTCTAAATAAAATCCGTACACAATCTATAAACAGTTCCTATACAAATTATTGCTCAAGAAATTGCTGGTACAAGTCAAGGGCAATTAAAGTAAGTATCATGACGTTGCTTTTCCTGTCTTATAAGTACAAAATCATTTCCATCTGTCATTTGCTACAATAGCTGCTTTAAATTTTGGTGCTTCGAGACCACTTTGTGTCACGTATATTATTTCGTTAAAAGTTCTTTATAATGGTCCCCCGTTTGACCTCGCCTGGACAACATTGGCCATTTACGTGAGAGGAACTTAACCATGTCTTTGGCCCATAGGCTGTATTACTATAATACAAACGCCCTTACTAAAGGAAAAGTAAAATATTTTTGTTTTTAAATTTCTCAAGCATTAGATATACTAAACCTTAGTATAATTAATTGAACTATGTCTATGTAGTCAATTGACGTCCCCTTTAATGTACATCGTTTATCGGAAGTGGGTAAGTAGTTTTCAATATCATTCACTTCCAATCCTTGACAACTTGTCACTAACATGTGTAAGCAGTAGTGGTTTGTTAAGTGTTGGATGTATGTTAATTGCTCATCACGACATCACTTCCCTGCAATAAAACTGTCAATTAACAACAACAAATAGGTATAACAAACTTATAATTTATACCAATAGGGCATTCTTCAATCATATTAACGATCTGAAAGTAAGAACCTGTATAGCACGTCAACATGAAATAAACATCTTAACAACATAATAACGATCAGGTTCTGCACTCCAGCATACATAACATGGATGAGTAAGTGAGATTGCCGTCGCTTGAGTCAGCAGGAATGTTGATCCCAGACCCAGGTCTCGTCCATTAATGAAGATAGTATCGTCTGTCGGCAGAGTTCGGTCGGTTGTCCTCGTAGTTTGATCATCTCGTCTCCCCAGTCGGCCCGTCTACCAAGCATAGTCGTGTCGCATTAATTAATTATCATTCCTATGTATACTAACACACTTATCTACTTCAATATGGAGAGTTCTCCTGCGATCACCGTCCTTAACACCCAATGAGACACTCAACACATATCGTCTTGTAATTGCACATGTGGTCCATCGTCTAAAAGGGAGGCTTCATACAGTCAAATGAAAAATAAACAGTAAATACACGCCGTAAAATTTATCAGACAAAAATGTATATTAACCGTTCATTACTCTATACGGCATATATACAATTGACGTATCGTTTAGTAAAGTTATACATTCAATAACAATACTTAATAATAAAGTCACAACGTTCACAACCATGTGAACTTATATTCTTACAAAATAATCAATAAACAGTAAAATATACATAGGTAAAATGCATCAAATAAAACATATACAATTAACCCTCAAATATTTTCTTTGATTATAGCGAATGTGGACATTGCAGAATAAAGACGAAATAGCCTTAAAATACTCCACGTCATATTGCGTTTACAATTAAGTATTTAAGGAGATATTATCTCATAACAAATAATAATGATCATACAAACGTGTAACAAGGAGTCTTTCCAATCAACCTATATAATGGGTTTAGACAGCGTCCGATATAAAGCAATATATTCAATTTCCTCTTTATGCGGCCCTACGCTATTTGAGGTGAACCCAAACACCGTGGCATTTCATCTAACCACACAGGTCGATTAGCTGCAATTTCAGACCCCGGTCTGTAAAGAACACAGCCGTCCCGCTGATCTGCCTCTCTTTCTCAGACAGTAAGTAAAACACATATACCACATAGCATCGATAGATGCTGCATACTGTATATTGTTTTTTGGTTTAAATGTCCAAAACTTTTTGAAACACTTTATATTGTAACCCAACTCTAATGGAAGCAATTTGAGGATTATTGCAATATATACAACCAGTGATTAGGGGGCGTTTTCTAATTTTACATGCAGGATTTCCTCTTTAAATGTATTCATCGGTATAAACTGTAGCTCTCTGTTTCTTTGGAATCATAGCGTGATTGTAGTCTGTTACATCAGTAGAAAGTTCTTTCCACATAACTAAGCATGGGATGTTTATAGAGTGTTGATAACGTGTTATTATCGTCAGGAATGGCGATAACTTCAAAATAATAGCTCGTAGACAAAACACAAGTAACATGCCACGTAACACATTTAATCAACCCAGGGAGGTAATCCCTTCAAGACCATTATAGAAGAGTTATATTTCTTAGATCATATCAACACAGAGGTCTTGACCATTGACAGCAGGTAATCAGTAATATCAGTTGTCGTGTATTGTTCGAACGATGCTGGCAGAGAAATACATTCATTATTGGCATTACACTCCGGCGGAAGACGTACTGTGTCGAACAGTACTTTGATGATAACAGATTTTGTCTTGAGACTAGGTATTGTTTTACATTTGATTGACAGTCGTTGAGATTGTGCAGAGATCACAGACTAAACACCGCCTGAGATGTTAACAGCGAAACGTAGTTTATTTAATGTTTGTTGAGACTATTTTGTTACAACTAGCTTTGATTTTACTCTTGTATTCAACGAATAACTGTATTTTACATGAAATAGTTAGCTCAGTAGAGAAACATGGTTTCAATTTGCGACAGAAATTCTAGGAGCAGGTGTTGATTTCATGATCGATCATTAATGCATATTTAGTTATTTTTTTATTTATCGCCAACCCGGCGGACTCTAAATCGTATCACTACAGCCAGATTTACGCCTACAAAACCAGATTTCAAGGCATGAAAGGCTGCCTACATTTGTCACATTATGTCTACAGAGCAACATCCATGCCTAATGGATCGTCGTCGCGGTCGGCGTTGGTAGGCGGCTTTAGTCGGTCTCGTTGTCGACGGTATTTTTGCTTCAACTCGACTAACGGAATATCGTCGTGGCTCTCTGACGAGTCTCTGCGCCCATGTGCATGTCGGTGACGAGTCTGCCCCATTACCTCAGCTAAAGGTACGTCATCATCGCTGTCAGCTGAACTACTGCGTTCGTTAGCATGCCGGTGACGAATCTGCTCCATAAGATCATAGTCACCATCGATACCCGGCGATTTCATTCGGGTTGCGCTATAGATGTGGCCTTTGTTAGGAGGACGCCTGTTCTTGGGGGTTGGGTTGGGGGTGGCGGGGGGACGCTTTTGAGATTAATCGGTTTGACATTGCGGGCATGCACAAATCCGAAATTATGTTTGTATTGGCTGACTAGTTTGTCAGTTAGGACGTTATTTCTTCATTATAACGGCCTGCTCTAATTTTAATTTGGATCAATGTGCATCCTGACAAACAAATCGATTTCGCGCGACTCTTGCCTTTTGCATGTTGCACTGAGCATGCATATGCCCGATATAAGTTTGCTATATAAACATTAACGTTTGTCCAGTGTCATTGACCGGTAATAATGGGACAATGCGAAAATGTTTAGTGGTAATTAAACTGTCCTTTTAAGGTAAGCTCCGGTACATCATTATTATAGTCTCCAATTTTCTTTACTGATAATCACCATGCGCTTTTACCTTGCCTACCGTTGGGACAGAGGTGTACGGTTTTATTAATACATTATTGCGCGGCCTTACTTAAGAGGCAAAATGTATGTCGCTCTGTAGGAATGTAATTTTGATTAATACGAGTGCGTTTCAGGTCGTGATAAATTCTGGCGTTGAATTTTTGAAGAAAGTCTCTCCCTAAAATACATATTAAACGTACAGCGGATTGACCAGCTAAAGAGAGATGTGTAACAGCTACTTTCGTATCCTAGTTGTGGTATTGGTGGTGGAGGGTCGTCTATTATTGACAGATCAGAGGGCTAGCTATGAGAGGTCAAGGTATAAAAGAAACACTGACCTTTTCCTCATCTATTATTGACAGATCAGAGGGCTAGCTATGAGAGGTCAAGGTAAGAAGAAACACTGACATTTTCCTCATCTATTATTGACAGATCAGAGGGCTAGCTGTGAGAGGTCAAGGTATAGAAGAAACACTGACCTTTTCCTCATCTATTATTGACAGATCAGAGGGCTAGCTATGAGAGGTCAAGGTAAGAAGAAACACTGACCTTTTCCTCATCTATTTTGACAGACCAGAGGGCTAGCTATGAGAGGTCAAGGTATAGAAGAAACACTGACCTTTTCCTCATGTATTATTGACAGACCAGTGGGTTAGCTGTGAGAGGTCAAGGTATAGAAGAAACACTGACCTTTTTCTCATCTGTTATTGACAGATCAGAGGGCTAGCTATGAGAGGTCAAGGTATAGAAGAAACACTGACCTTTTCCTCATCTATTATTGACATATCAGAGGGCTAGCTGTGAGAGGTCAAGGTATAGAAGAAACACTGACCTTTTCCTCATCTATTATTGACAGATCAGAGGGCTAGCTATGAGAGGTCAAGGTATAAAAGAAACACTGACCGTTTCCTCATCTATTATTGACAGATCAGAGGGCTAGCTATGAGAGGTCAAGGTATAGAAGAAACACTGACCTTTTCCTCATCTATTATTGACAGATCAGAGGGCTAGCTGTGAGAGGTCAAGGTATAGAAGAAACACTGACCTTTTCCTCATCTATTATTGACAGATCAGAGGGCTAGCTATGAGAGGTCAAGGTAAGAAGAAACACTGACCTTTTCCTCATCTATTTTGACAGACCAGAGGGCTAGCTATGAGAGGTCAAGGTATAGAAGAAACACTGACCTTTTCCTCATCTATTATTGACAGATCAGAGGGCTAGCTATGAGAGGTCAAGGTAAGAAGAAACACTGACCTTTTCCTCATCTATTTTGACAGACCAGAGGGCTAGCTATGAGAGGTCAAGGTATAGAAGAAACACTGACCTTTTCCTCATCTATTATTGACAGACCAGTGGGTTAGCTGTGAGAGGTCAAGGTATAGAAGAAACACTGACCTTTTTCTCATCTATTATTGACAGATCAGAGGGCTAGCTGGGAGAGGTCAAGGTATAAAAGAAACACTGACCTTTTCCTCATCTATTATTGACATATCAGAGGGCTAGCTGTGAGAGGTCAAGGTATAGAAGAAACACTGACCTTTTCCTCATCTATTATTGACATATCAGAGGGCAAGCTATGAGAGGTCAAGGTATAAAAGAAACACTGACCTTTTCCTCATCTATTATTGACATATCAGAGGGCTAGCTGTGGGATATCAAGGTATAGAAGAAACACTGACCTTTTCCTCATCTATTATTGACATATCAGAGGGCTAGCTGTGGGATATCAAGGTATGAAGAAACACTGTACTTTTCCTCATCTATTATTGACAGATCAGAGGGCTAGCTGTGAGAGGTCAAGGTGAGAAGGAACACTGACCTTTTCCTCATCTATTATTGACAGATCAGAGGGCCAGCTGTAAGAGATCAAGGTAAGAAGAAGCACTGACCTTTTCCTCATCTATTATTGACAGATCAGAGGGCTAGCTGTGAGAGGTCAAGGTATAGAAGAAACACTGACCTTTTCCTCATCTATTATTGACAGATCAGCGGGCTAGCTGTAAGAGATCAAGGTAAGAAGAAACACTGACCTTTTTCTTATCTATTATTGACAGATCAGAGGGCTAGCTGTAAGAGGTCAAGGTAATAAGGAACACTGACCTTTTTCTCATCTATCATTGACAGATCAGAGGGCTAGCTGGGAGAGGTCAAGGTAAGAAGAAACACTGACCTTTTCCTTATCTATTATTGACAGATCAGAGGGCTAGCTGTAAGAGATCAATTTAAGAAGAAACACTGACCTTTTCCTCATCTATTATTGACAGATCAGAGGGCTAGCTGTAAGAGATCAAGGTAAGAAGAAACACTGACCTTTTCCTCAGCTATTATTAACCGATCAGAGGGCTAGTTGTGAGAGGTCAAGGTAAGAAGAAACACTGACCTTTTTCTCCTGTCAGTTTAACGACAGTCCGTGTCGGTTTCTGTGTTGGTTCACCTGTAGCAGATATCCTTTGCAAAGATCTCTATTTTATGAAACGACAACAGATAATGTTATTAGCAGTTGGCAATTATTACCTAACAGCGACATTTGTCGTGTTTAAAGGTAGTAGTCACAATACAAATATGAAGTCCGTGATAAAAGGCTATTTACTTCTCTAAAGTAGGAAATTATCACTAGATTGCAGATTCGCGGAGATTCGTAATTTTAAGCATAGAAATGTTATTCCGAAATCTCTAAAAAAACTGTACAAAATTGATAAACATTTCTTATACAAATTATAGCTCAGGAAATTGTAGAGTTTACAAAACAGACGTGTAAACATACATAAATACAAATATAAAATACAATCTTTTTTCTCAGCAGAATCACCTGGAATCCACAGAATTCACTTCCCAACACGAATGCGTGCTTATTATCCTCTTAACCTAATTGGGAATACAGTTCTCTGGCAAAGGCCTCCTTTGTAGGCTTATGCTTAATATATACACCAAAGGGGTTTTTGCGCAGGGCCCGCCGGATTTTCACTCGTGATCATTGAAGTCGTGCCTACAGCTTCGTAAATCCTATGTCAATTAAAGTTAGTATCATGACCTAGTTTGTTTATGTCTTATAAGTACAAAATCAATTTCATCTGTCATTTGCTACAACAGCAGCTTTAAACTTTGCTGATTCGATACCACTAAGTATCATGTAAATTCGTTCCTAACAAGTGAATTGTTTATTATGTCCCCCTTTTAACCCCTCCTGGCCAACATTGGTCATTTACGCGAGACAACGTTAACCATGTCTTTCCCTTAGGATGTAGTGTTACATTTGATATAAATATGTTTTTTGTTGAAGAATGAAGCAATACATTTCTGAATTGTTCACCTGGCGTACACGGTCAAGAATTAAAAACAGATAACCAATAGAAAACAATCAGGGGGACAAAACACGGTCATTGTCGTACCTCATATCTTATCATACGACAAGTGGACATGGACATGTTATGTAGGTAGGTTTCATTTTACATATAGATACTATGTCTTGCAATAGTTAGAGGTCATTTCTTGTAAAAGTAAGACACACTTTCTTGTTATAGTTAGGTGCTATCTTGTTTTTTTTTATAGTAATTATAATTGTTAGGGACTAAATCTTATAAGTAATAGGCGAATTGTTGTAGTCTTCTACATTAAGAAATATGTGATACAGCATTGCGAGTGCGACTTCTTAGTGCCAAAGCAGTGAAGACAGACACTCCTTAAGTGATTAAATACGTTTGCTAACAGCTTGAACAGGTGTCCATGTATCCAATGTATGAATTAGTGTAAAGTTGGACACACCACCACCAAGCATCTTCACATCAAATCCAGTTGTTTCTGCAGTTCCCATGGCGTTATACATCCATACAGTTGCCTCCATACAATGTAGGCTTGCCATTTGGACATGATACACAGCAAGAGAACGTTGTAAGGCTGTAACTCTCGGAAGCTGGTTGACTGGCGCTTTGGCTTTCAATATAACCTAATTCAAATATGTGTTGGTAGTTTTAATGATTCTGTTTGGATTTAAGTCCATACAACCACAATTAAAAATCATTATAGAGACAGCCATCTAGTTTTGATTTAGAAAGGCAGATGTCTAGTCAGAAGCCAACTGACCACACCACCTTATAGAAATATTCCCCTTTTACACAGACTGCAAGCTACGAATTGAAGAGCCATGTGAGGAATGGTAGTGACGACTTTTGTGATTAAATATTGCTATATTAATTAGTGTTCAAGTAAATAATAAATGTGTTAGTATTTTTCAGTTAAATAATAATTGGTTAGTAAAATAATAATTGGTTAGTTAAAAATATCGTGCCGTTTAATAAAGCTTAGTGCAAAAAGGCAGGACAAAGAATGACATGATTAAAAATAAAAACAGTGAAATATACTATGACGCACGAGAAACTTGTAAAATGGCAATAATGAGGCAACTATTTAGGACCGAAATGGATGCATTCGTCAAAATATAGGTGGGAAGCGTGAGATGTGAACTGTAGGAATGACACGACACGATTGTCCAAAAATATATGCGAGCTCAGTTTGGATGAGCAATTAATTTAGACCATATATATTAGGAGTGCAGAATGGGAATAAAGGAGCAATTAAGATGAGCTAGGGAGTGGAGTGTGGATTTGGACGCGCTAGGTAAAGGTATTCACGCCTCACTGTTGTTAGATTGTAGAATGTAACTTTCACTAATAAAATCGTAATCATGGGATGATGTTGCGTTCTACTTTGGAGCCCCGATACGTCGCACATTCATGAGGCGCTTAATTTCCAAATGTACCGGTACGATTCCAATACATACTTTGTTATTTGAACTAAATGATATTTAAATAAAATGGCAAGTTCATACTTTTGACACATATCCATATGCCATGAAAAGAAATCGTCTACGCATAAAAAATGCAAACTATGCAAGCTATTTAGACATACTGTTACAGTGTGTATTAAACACGTTCAATAAATGTATTTTTCTACAGGCGACAATGCTTAAATCGAGAACCTTACCGATTTGAGTGGTTAACTTATATTGTAGAATGAACTTTAGATTTTTTTTAATTTTGGATCATGTTTACTCTACTTTGTCAACAACAACTTTTGGCATAGCGACTTAAATACTTGGAAAGATCTATATAACTCCTTCTGGCACTAATCTGCCCATGGTAGCTCGTCGAGTTCTATTAAAGCAGGAAGGAGGAAAACAAAACTATGTAAACATAAACAGGAAGATAATTAAATTGTCGACTCTCGCACATCCAATGAATGCTTTGCCATTGCATGTTGCATAGAACCTGGTCTAGATAAGGTAAATAGACAAACTCAAGATTGATTTTTTTAAATCTTAAAACAATTATTAATGCAACCTTGCCACTCATTGACCGAAGTCAATATAAGGATAAAACTCTTTTCACCATCTTAGTTTTCAAGAAACAATACCACAAATGCATGTCACGATGAGCTTTGCAGTATTTGATTTAAATATGATTTGCTTTAAATGACAGATAAATTAAAGCAACATGTGCACAGCTTTTTTTCAATTAGTTTTAGATGTTTGTTCAAGTGCGAAAGAATGTCAAGTTATAATTTAATTAAAACATTACCCGTTATCTCTTTTTGTCAATAGCAAATATGTGGTCAATCTATTGTCTTAAATTTGGGAGACACAGACGCATTATGACTGGTTTCAACTTTTTCTTAGACGTCAACAGCTTCGCCTATAATTTTGTATTTCAATTGCGCGTGCATGTTACGTTCATATGCTAATCATGAATAGTTATCGTGTACTTGATAGCTACACGCTATTATTATATGTACTGGTTGTGCCGAGCATGTACATCTATGCGTCATAAGCTACACACTCTCATTTCTCAATAATACAACTATTTTATCAGATGAAAACCTTTACCATCGTAGAATTAAATGGAACCGGTTCTGAAAAATAACGTTTCAACGGGATTATTGTTTCCACGCATTAGCCTGGAAAAGTGCCATGGATGGCGCCATGTTGTTTATAAATTAGTGAAGTGCGGCGCTCTCATGCATTGAATTTCGGTTATTATTCAGCTTTGGCAACTATCAGAATTGAGATTGTAGTATGAAAGGTTGCTTCATCAGGACTTATCTCTTAAGATTGTTAATGTTCCATATGTGTATGATTTGCTTTATTTAAAATGGATTTGTTGAGTTATGTACAAGGTCAAATGTTATGATTTGTTTGCATTCGGATCATTTCACATGCTTCCAAAGATATTTCGTTACTACATAAAATTTAATGACATCACCATTTCATGGCCTTGTAAACTATTTTAAAGGTGGTATCCGACAGTTTGGATCCAAATGAATTATTGTTACTCAAAAAGATCTTGCAAATTGCGCTCTTCATTGTAAACATGCAGTTCCTACCTACGCCATGTTGCAAAGTTTACTATTTAAACCAAAAAACAATGTAACCTTTTACTTTTCAGATCAATGTATATGTATGTATATTGCTGTTGTCGATATCTTAGTTATTCCGAAATTGCTTTTATAGAGTCGCAGAAAATGGTCATTTAAACCAATGTTTAATGATTTGTACACTTAAGGCACTGTTCAATGTCGTTTGTGCTAAAATTAAAGTATGAGTTTAAGTAAAATTATAACAAAATTATCTCTAAAAGACATATGATACTGTTACATTTTTATATATACCAGTCCTGGTAGCGCAATCGCAGAGCGTCGGCTCCAGGTACGGGAGGCACCAGGTAAGACCCCGGGCCGCGACATACAATAGTCTTTAAAATGGTTGTGGTATAGTTCCCTTGCAAACGCTCAAGCCAACACTGTCCAGGGTTATGAGAAGGCTAAATTTTGGAAGAACGGAGAAATGCTGTCAGTCGCCATGGCTTGGAAGAATTAGTGCGTGTACAGAAACAAATGTCTACGTCGAAGGTAACAAGACGCCTAAATTGAGTTCAAGCATGTTTTAAATATAAACAATCATACTCCAAATACAATCTTTGTATATATGTTCAAATTGAATGTGTTTTTAATGCATATTATAATATTAAATAAATATATAATAATTTCATAAGATCTGGTTTCCGATGCATCTGTACATTTTTATTTACCACGGAACAACTTTGACCATTATTTGAACACATTAAATCGCGTACAGGGTAAGACTTACACCACCCAGACACAGGGCTGTGAAGCGCCTGGATTTTCAAGACGGCAGTAGTTTGTATAGCATAAGGAGTTGTATCTAGTGCGAGGATTGTAGACAAACACTGGTTTTGGGACGCTCTAGAGTAACGTCCATTATTAAACTGTATACAGTTGGACACATCAACCCCATACTTTCTTCGACTACAGATTGAATGTACATTGTGTGAGACATTTGCGGCCAAAGTAACAATGGTAGTTATCCTTTTAACATTATGGATTTCTGCACGAAGTTTATTTTATAAATTTGTATTTTGCCTCTTAAAGTATCACTCTGAACTTAATAGCTAGGCGAAAAAGCAGTTGAATGTACCGACAAGGTATACATGGTGATGGATTAATTATGCAAGAGACCCCATATGTGAGGTCATTAGGTTTTTTTTACAAGCATACGCAGATGCATAAATCACTCAGTTGTAATAAGGGAGGTAATCGCAAGTATAAAATACCTGATGGTATTCCGTTCAAGCTGTGAAATAGACATAGACACAGCTCACTTTAGTCACATAAAGCGGCACTTGCACAATGTAATGAACATACTTGACGTATAGAGGCTAATGACTGGCAACTCGTGTATATACCTTAATTATAGACTATACAAATACTGAACTTATCCGTAGACTGTTTATGGTTAGCATACAGAGTAGATTATCGCAAATGCAGTTAACAAAAATTCTATCTATTTAATCAATGAACATGTAATATGTAATTAAGGCTCTACCCCGTTTTAACAGTTTAATTTGTGTTCAACATAAATACTATTTAAAATTGCAAAATGCTCACATACAAACAATCTTCATGGGCAAGGTGCGGTGGGGAATATGGCTTCAACTAATTCTAAATATTAGGTTAACAAAGTTGGACATTTTGCTTATTAAATAGAAGAACTGTGTTGTGACAGCTTAAAATTACTGCCTATTTGATTTTCATACACACATACAAAACACAAAACATAACAACAAAAACAAAGACAAAAATATTTAAGGATTTATGATTAAATTTCACTGCAAAATATACTAACATTTGTAAGGCATAGGACGCAAGTATTCACATGCAAACATATTGTTAGAGTTAGATAAAAAAAGGTCAGTCGGCAAAAGTGGCCGATTTCGGCGGTGCGTAAACCGGTTTTACAGAGCTTAAACCTCGCACTTCTTGAGGGGTTTCTAAGATGTAAGCAATATAAAGACAACATACATATTTAAAACAAAAACAGTCCGAGCATAACAATTGACACCATTAAAAGAAAGCATTGACGTAATTAAAGGTAATGCCCCCATGATACTTATCTGTAAGGAGAACTTTTTTTATATTCTTGAGTGTAATCTTTTTTTTTCTTCAAGACTAGATGGGCCAGAAAAGAGGTGTAAATGCTTTTTTATTACGCCGTTTATGTAACACTACGGCCTACTTCCACATGACTAAATGCGAGACAAAGCTTACAACCGTGTACAACTGTTCATTTGTAACACTTAAGGCGAGACATTATTTGTACTAAGTGTTCTAGATGTGGGTGACTTGACAGCTGGACGAGTCATGAGGCTCATTTGGTTGAAACCTTAATGAATAAGTCGCAAAATCACAGAAAATCAAAAGAATCGTTTTTATTGATGAAAGGAGAGAGAGAGAAAAATTTAACAACTAATAATAAAACTATAGTTTTTACCCTCCAGTATAAATTTACAGTCAAAATCATCATCTAGGCTTTCTCCCATTTACCCTAGATTCAACTAGGTCAGGAATCAGAGCACAATTCTGTGTAGGGAACAAAACTGGTTGGATTTATTTGTTGGATTTATTTAAGTCAAAGATAAGTTATTTGTTAGAATGTTGTCATAAGAACTCTGTAATGTATTGTGCATGATAAGAGATGTTTTATTGATGCTGTTTAAACAGTATAGCTCTGTTTGTTGAATTCAGTAATCTGTATATTTACTTCAAACAAAGAATTGAAAAACATTAGATTAAGGAACTCGTTGATATGAAGTTGTGTTAAGAAAGTGTATTAAGAATTTCACGATCTAATAGTAACTCAATTGTCGAAACGTTTTCATAAAGTAACGAGTTACTGAACTGCAATAGTGTCAACTCAGAAATTGATATTAATTTTAGATTCATATTATATATTTGAATATGCTACCTCTGTATTATTTGTCAACACTATAAGCACAACATTTTTAATAATAATCTTGTATTTTAAACGTATCTGATCTTGTTGCTATATTTCTGTCCGTATCATAAAAATAATGTTACAACTAACGAATCACTAAAGTTGCGAACATATAGACAGATAACAAAGTAGCGAAAGAAACACAACGCATGTAAATAAAGATATAAGATAAAATTATAACCACTATACGATGATAAGCTAACGATGCTGATGTAGCCGATGGTAGTTGAACCTCATATCTAACTAAAACGTAACTTAATTAATTAACTTTAATTAAAATAAAATAAAGACTTATAAGTCAAAAGCCGTCGGGCTGCATTTTTTGTACAGACGGAATTAAGTTATCATAGTCAGTTGTCCTTCGAATGAAAATACATGTAGAAATCAATACAGGAGAATGAATTAATTACATGCCGGGGGACAATTTTTTATGACCGCCACACTGCATAGGTAACATTGTTGCGATAACTAATAGATCGGACAGATTAAGGTTGCTTAACCCGGTTTTACAGAGCTCTTACAAAACTGTTTAAGTTTCAAATTGCTTGAAGCGCATATGTACGTTTATGTTTGTTGAAAGAATGAATCGATGCATTTTAAAACTGTAAACAAGGCGTAGACTATCATCAATGAATGTACAACAGTTAAACCAAATAAAGTCAACAAGGACCTATTAACGTAGTTTCTTTACATGCATTTAACACATTATAGCTTTGAATCGATGAGACAGCGTTTCCCGCTCCACCAATTACAAGCCATTTTCTTTTCTTCCTGTTTGTGCATTTCAAATACATCGGTACTTTTGTTTGTCGTTGTACATTATTATATCACATTATAAAGCGAGTGGACATGGACTCGTTATGGCAGGTAGGATTTATAAAATACTTAGAGACTATTTCTTGTAGGCTTCCACATATATGAGAGAACGTTGCGACCAGGCGGGGCTTAACAGTACAAGATAACAACTCTAAACGGCCATTGCTTGCGTGTTTGTCTAAATTTCTTTTTCAAATGTCGCCAGAACCTAATGTTTAATTAAAGAATTAGCAACTTTGTCACCAAGAACTCAAAGTCGTGGAGCTCGGGGACGTTCTAAAATACTGGCATCTGAATGGGCAATAAACTAGGATAATTTTAAAATATTTAAAAATCGCACTCGTTTATTTGACGTTTAAGTTGAAATTATGAATGTTTTTATTGATACTGTAATCGACAGCTGTACAGTTAAAATGTCTAACATTATACAAATTAACTTTTACCTTAATTCAAACTCCACGTAAGCCATAATACAAATATGAACAATTTAACCCTCTTCACAATTCATATGTTCTTTTACAATGTAAATATAATAATAATTGAAGCACATTTATTGTAAGTAACATTGTATTTGAAAGATGGCGATACTTAAGATATGTGACACGTAGAAATATTGTAGTAATATGTACGTTTCATTTATAGATGGTTACAACCATTGCTGTCTTGGCGAGTATAGGTAAGCAGATATATATTTACAGTGCACGATATGAGATAGCTTAATCTATTTAAGATTACATTTTTGAATATTTAATTAGAACAGTTAAGTTAAAGGTAATGCGACTTATCAAACATCAATACTATGGTCATATTGTTTCATTTGTTAAACAACTCCTTTAATACTTAAAACTTCCTTGCGAATGTTGAGCCTCAGTAAGGTCAACACATTTTAGTATGCTT
The DNA here is from genome assembly GCA_007844125.1 of Sinonovacula constricta. NCBI lineage: Eukaryota > Metazoa > Mollusca > Bivalvia > Cardiida > Solecurtidae > Sinonovacula > Sinonovacula constricta. The sequence continues at coordinate 3,434,552 of CM017570.1, read as the reverse complement.
TTGTACCCGAGCTACTATGCGCCGGTCATTTCACCCCCAAAATATGTCAGTGGCCTGCGTAACTAATAGGTTGTTAATTAAATGTCCATAACATAGCTGAATCTAAGCTAATCCTTTTCGTATGATTGTTAATTTTTATTGTGCCTCTGAAATTCACTTTGTAACTTGCTATAACATATGTCAAACTTACTTAAAGCAGGCAGTTATACGTAACAGTACCTCAATTTATATCAGGACATGTTGAATGCCAAAGCGTCAGTAAAGTAGATTCATCATGTTTTAAACTGCCCATGTTGCTCTGTACCACGTCTTTTGGACGGCATGTAACGAAAAAGAAAACCGATCTATTTAAATAAAATAAATATTCAATCGCTAACGTTTTCTTAGTTGCTATATTACGCCGTTTACAGCAAGGAGTGACGTAATTGAAAACAACATTTTTCTTATGGTATTTAGAAGAGAGAGAGGCATTTTTTTCTATAAGAACAACTACACAAAATGGTTGATTGTAAATGGAATGAAACTGATAAATCAATAAAAAAAAAGTTAAAAAAACAGGTGTAAATGGTAGTAGCATTCATGTGCAGATAGAATTTAGCAACCAAAGTTCAATGTCCATCAAAGGAGAAAAAAATGTAACAATCCTTATAGTATGATTGAATGACAACATAGACTACATACACGGGGAGATTTTGACGACCGCCAGATTACACTGTAGCATTGCTGTAATTATAAATAAGGATTAATGGAAACATTGCAACATATATACACATACAACTCAAATGAAAGAGTAAAAACAAATCTGTGATGAGTCATTAAACAAAAAGAGCAAACAGTTAACGCCTTGAAACAGTCAGTCGGCAAAAGAGACCGCCTGTGGTGCTGAATCAAGCTTTACAAAGCACCAACCTCGCACTTTCTGTGTTTTTTAATGCAAGCAATAAAAAGAAAATTGATCTGTTTGAATGAAAAACATTTCTAAGAGCAGTCGTTTTCTTAGATAAGAGGTTATGACGTTTAAAGCAAGGAGTGACGTAATAGAAACGATAAAGTATTATTTCTATTAGAGGAACTGCTATAAATGGTTGATCGAATACGTTATTTACTTACTTATTGACTTTAAAATAAGGAAGTAATTCTGAGCGAGGATATAGCTTTAAATATGTTAACTGTAGGTTAATTTGACAGTAATAAAGGCGGCAGTTGTTATTCTATCGATAAGTTATTAGGGTGAACGTTTTGTGTTAAACGGACAAGACGTCTCTGTATTTCCATAATAACTAGCGTTATATACGTTTTAATAAATGAACATAAACAGTGAAAACGTCTTCACAAAAGAGTTAAATGCTAGAGAGAATTTGCCCAATGGCCGACAATTAAAGAAAAGTTAAAAATTTATTTTATACATATTTTTCATTAGATATTGAAAGGTGGCCTTCTCAGCCATAATACTAATCTGCCAGCATGTTTCAGTTACATTAAGGACGTTATTATCCGTGCGACGGCATGAACCAATTTATTTACATACATTTCCTTGCAACATACCAGACTCGTGAATGACTGCATCACCTCGTGTTTTTGCTACTTTTTCAGCAGACATTAAGGAAAACATTTTGAATATACGATTTGTAAATTCGCCGTTCATGCTTTAATGAAGATATTAGTCTACGAATATCGACATAATCTCGTTCAAAACAACAACAACAACAACAAACAAAAAACACACAAAAACAAAACAAAGACAAAATAAATAAATAAATGAAATAAAATGAAGAAAAGATAAAAACACGCGTTCTCTTACAAGATACTATTTAGATTTTATATAGATCTTCTCAGCAGTTTTAGAATTTTATTGATTTACTTTCTAAAACAATAAACTAACTTTAAACACATTACAACCATTTTAAGTTGTATACTTCAGGTCTTGTTCATTGTCAATCTATAAGTTACAAAGCGCCAGAATGCTTCAACACAACAACATGTCCCTGTTGTTCAGTACCATGTCCATCGGACGGCTCTGGACAATGTGGTATCAAGTGCAAAGATGGATACCACGCCGGAAAATGCTATAATAAGTGTCCAGAAAATTGTATCCGATGTGTGGATGCCCAACAAGGAGGCGGTGTGTCCAACTGTACCCATTGTAAGGACGGATATTACTCCACGGCGTCCCTCTACCAATGCCAGTCAGCTTGCCCCAGTAACTGTAATACGTGTGAATCAATCTCTCGCTGTATATCGTGTCATGAGGGTTTCTATTTAACTGGATTATACCTGTGTGCTGAGTGTAATAAAACATGCTCGGCATGTAATACATTTTCAAGCTGTACATCATGTGATATTGGACATTATCTCGATTCAACCGATGGCACATGTCACACATGTAACCCGGTTTGCTCGCATTGTAACTCGTCACAAACTTGCTTATGTTCCAATGGGTGTCTCTATACCAGGTGTAATACTGACACAAACGGATGTAGCCTTGGCTGCAAGAGAAATTTCATCTCCTCCGACATATTCCGTGGTACGTGCGACATATGTTCGCATGGTATGTACGGTATTAACTGCGATTTACAATGCAATTTGAATTGTGCTACATCTAACTGTAGAAGACTTGATGGCCATTGTTATGAATGCATTGACGGCTTCTTTGGCGATAACTGTGATATGCAATGCCCTAGGAACTGTCGTTCTGGATGTAACAAAAATTCCGGGAAATGCATATTTTGCAAAGATGGCTTCTTCGACAGTAAATGTTCACTTGACTGTGGGAAAAACTGCATCAGATGTACAATGACCAATGGGACTTGTATAACGTGTATTGATGGTTACTTTGGTAACACCTGCACGGACATTTGTCCAGAAAATTGTCTGAATAGGATATGTGACATAGCCAACGGCAGCTGTGTATGTGTGCCAGGATATACGGGGCCACAATGTGAAGTCAGAATCCCCACCAACAATACAGAAGGTACTGGTCCGCCTCTTGTTGTGCCAGCAGCCCCACAAAACTATGTTGGAGCAAGTGTAGGCCTAACACTGGCTGCTGTAGTTATCTTTGCTGGTCTTGTTGGCCTTGGTGTCTGGTTCCTCAGGAGAAGGTATTTATATTTTCATTTTAACAGTTTAATGTATTTTTTCAAAATTGTTTAAGTGTTTTTAGGTCAACAAAATGTTTATTCTGAGAGGAGTTTTATTTCATTGTATAATTGTCTACATATTAACGGCATTTCAATATTGTGTTTGATGTAAACTGTACTGTTTAAGACTAACATTATTGTCAAAATGAACATAATAGTTCGACCAGTAGGGATTTAAAAACAAAACAAGATAGTTAATAGTTTCTGCCCATGTAGGTTTTTAATTACTTTACCCAGTCTTAATTTCCTTGAAATAAATCTGGTTAGATACATTCAAAAGCTAATCCGATGAAGCAATATTTCATGCAATTATTATCTTTTAACTTGCAGGTGTAACGGAACTAATACTAGTAAGTTAATAAAGTTAATAGTTTTATAAGTGAATTCTCGGCATGTATGACTTCCTTATGGATATGAAACGTAAATAAAAGTTTTAGCGTTGTACGTTTATATAGAAAGATCATCTAATAGTATGCTCCATATTTATTTTGACATTTCATCAAACTGATTGTAATTAAAAATGTTAATATTGTTGTTTGATTTAAATTAACCAGCAATTATCAATAAATTTTAAGACACGTTTCTAAAGTTAAGGAAACATATTAACTTCCTTTTAGAGCTTGATACCCTCTGTTGCACCAACTTCATTTAAACATGTAATGTGAACACAATATTATTCATTATACTTGTTTTGAGATCAACTTAGTGACGTCAGATATCTTGTTATTGTCCTCGACACAGGTTTATGTTATTATTTATGTGGGAAAGGCTTATTCCTGACAGCTAGTTTTGTTATTGGTAATTAAGTGCATAAAATGTTCAATGGCTTATTTCTTTTTGTTTTTAAGGTACCAATGTAAAAAAAAATCAAAAGTATCACTTTGCATCTTTCAGGAAATCCTTTTGTGTTTGGCATTGCAACAACACTGTCGGACATTGAAAAACTTGAAAAAGAACGTTCAAGAATTGACACAAGGCTAAGCAAGTGGTCTGCCCGTAGGTCGGAGATAAATGCCAAGATAGAGGCACTAAAAGTTGACATACCCTACCATAATTCAGGTAATCTCTACTAAGTCCTACTATGATTTATCTATTAACCCTTTTCAGTTATTGAGTCCCTAGGCGGAACGGTGAGCCGAGGATAATAAATACAACCTTTATTATAAACTAAATAAAAGGTAAAGAGACAGTATTTATTATGAACCATTCTGCAATTTTACCTAACGTCTCCTTCTTGTTATTTTTGAACTGGCCACAAAGTGGTCACAAAAATGTTTTTTTTAATTAGTAGCCACACCATTCACCACGTGGTTTACTCTTTCATTGATTCATCAACGATTCATATGAATCATTATCATAATTTACTGCCAATACAAAACTATACAAATGTTCATGATCACAAATTCTGTTGTACCGAGTGGCATGCTGCTGTCAGCAAAGAGTAAATTGTAACGATGATTCACTGACAGTTGGCCATTTTGCCGACTGACCGTTCCAAGGCGGTAACTGATGGTTTTTCTTTTTATGTGTTATGTCTCGTCTCTGTGTTTTTTGTCACATTTACATTTACCTTGTCTGCCTTGGTCTGCAGGTAGATAAAATTTAAATATCTGTGAAAATTTTGATAGGACCTTTTATTATTTACCTATTATGCATTAGTTCGTTCCCCTTTAATAACCTACATTTTCTTAATTACATTATCCCTGTTAACGAACGGTCGCAATAGCTCAATTGATAGAGCGTCGGCATGCGGATCGGGAGGTCGCGGGTTCGAACCCCGGTCGGGTCAAACCAAAGACTTTAAAGTTGGTAGTAGTGGCTTCCCTCCTAACGCTCGGGGCTAAGAGGACAGCATCACGCCTGACTCGTCGGTGTCAGTATAATAGACCGGCCGGGTTCAGTCCCTGGGCACCTCATAAGTGCCCCTGTGCTATAATGATAGAACTGTCGCTGCACAGTATCGGCAAAAATTCCTATCCCATCCCTGTTAATGATATAAATTATTGATAATTTGCTGCAATAACACTAAACTGCAAGGCGGTCAGCGATAGGTTGATAAAGAAGTGCGTTTAGACAAATAGAAAAATATAAAGCTCAAAGCTGTCTTAAGGGCAAATTATATTAAGTTAAATTAGATCAGTTTTGTTAAATTGTGTACACATACTGATGATTACAAACGTCCGATTTTAATAAGCATATGTTTTGAAAAAAGTAAATATGACCTACCCAAAACTGAACTATTTTTACATCAACATGAAAATACATACAGCTCTTTCTGATGCAATGTTCTTCTTCTTCGAACGTTTGAATCAAGGAATGAATCAAATACATTTTTGATGGAATAACGCTGAATAAGGTTGACTTCATTGCGTTTTGGACACTATTTTGGTGACACGTGTCTTTCTTTATTTCTTTAATTTCCAAGCTTACCTGGTTGAGGCGTTTAATAAAAGAATTTGTTGCTTGATAATTTTTGTGGACTTTTTTATATCTATTTTGAAACATATTTACTAGGAACGACTATCAATAGCATATTTACCAGAGTGCTATTTGCAGACCTGCCATAGTCTTGATAAGTCTAACAACTCATAACGAAAACATTCATCTTGAAACATTTTCTAGTCAACCTGCAGTCGAAATCTAAATTAATATCAAGCCTTTATATCGTGAGTATTGAAGCAATTTATTGTATTATATTAAAATATATGAATAGTATCTTTAACGGGGGATGTTTAAGTAAAGTATTCATCAACAGGTGTAAAAAGAATAACAATATAAACAGTTAACATTTAAATTTAATTATATTATTTTCCAGATCGGGCTGACAAAATCGAAGACATGTCGTATGAGATGTTACAGAAAGGGAATAACGAGGCACCATATTCTACTATCTAGTGATGAACATTTTCGAATTAATCTGTCTTAGTTTTCTTGTTTGTATACAGGTATGAACATACGCGTTTTATATGTAATCTTCATTTTTTGTAAGGACCAAAATGCCCATGTACTTTTATCATTTTTATTTTATTCTTCAACATAATCTTATGTATTTGTTGTAGTCTTGTATGTTCCCAGTAACAAAAATGTGGATGAAGCCATACTGTGTAAACTACTGAGGAGTAAGCAACTTTACATTTGCACTGTTATTTGAAAAGTTTTAGCAATATTCATTATAAACGAAGGATAATTGGTTTTGACTTGTATCGTGAATATTCTTTTTAGCAAAAAATTTACAGAATGTTGTAAGGACTTGGGTTGAGGTGCATTTATGAGGGTGTATACAATTTTGATTTAGTGTCAATCGCATTTCAGCTAAAATTACTGCAGATGACACTGTTCTCTGCTGAAGACATTGTTTTTATGTCTATGTATGCAAACTATAATATCGCATGCTGTCAACGTTTGAGCTAATTTAATATTTACCAATTTAACACGAACGCATTTTATGTACGTTGTCAAAACGTTTATAGTACGAAAATGATGCGCAAGAAGGGTGTTTACCTTAATTATATGCATAGTCTATATACGTATGCTGTTGTAATAATTTAATGGATGTTTCCATGGTTCTTTACGCTGTCAGTGTAACTGTTCTTGTTTTCTTTTGTTTCTTGGCTGAAAAATTATTGTTTCGTCTGCTTTAATCCAAATAGGTGAACAAAGGTAATAAGGTAAAAGGAAATAACTGACGTGGTTTAACATATATGCCTATTTGGGATTATAAGTCAATATTAAGAACATAAAAATATGTCTTTGTACGATATTTTATGTTTATATCTTAAACAGTTACTTCTTATAAAATGGTTTCTTACCTAGACTTAATGAAAGGTTTACTTATCTAAGCATATAAAATGCTGTGGACATAACGTTATGATAATTGTATTAATCCGTAACAGTTTTAACTAGATTGTGCTATTATACATGAAGAAGTTTTAAACAAGGAAGTATACAGCGACTGAGTTTGGATTTTCGTTTTACGGTGTCGAAGAGTACTTAAAATTAAATTCAGCTGTTTAAGTATTCTTCCTATTGTGTGCTCTGTTAGACACCAATTATTTCTTTGCTCAAAAACTTACTGCGCGAATTTTGGAGTCTTTCGGAAATAGACATCTCAACACACAACCGATTGTGCCATTTTCTATTCGGCTTCAAGAAACTGAAAGCAAAGGGAGATTATCGACTGTGAATGGTTCTAAGTGTCGTAAAAACAATAGACAAGAGGACAAATAATAAATTATAAAATGGTATTTCTGATCTTTTAGACGAATTTTGAGAACGTTTTAGCAGCACAAAGTATCGGTCAGTTGTCAAAGTTGTCATTACTATCATGGTAAAAGTTCTAATGTATTTTCGTGGTAAGCTGCTTATCTGTATGCAATAATTTTTCATGTTCTTGCTGATTCGTATAGTATCAATTCTACAGTATATTCTTACAGAAATGTATGTGTTTGCTTTAAGTTATCCGGAGATGGTCGTACCTTAAACAGAAATAGCGATTCCAAACCTTCGCTGAGAGTAACACGTTACTAATACGAAAACACCTGACAGGATCCCAGACCCAGTGTTATTATCCTGACACAAGGTCGACCAGTCATAAAACTACTCTTGCTTCGTCCTTACCAGTACCATTTTAACAAACTTGGTCTGGGTCCGGGTTTGAACCTCGGAAAAATAGGTTATGTATGATATATGCCTATATTTATTTAACAAGTTCAATAATGAATAATAAAGCTCCATTTAATATGCACGAAGAATCAGGGCATAGCACCTTAACACTAGACGCACCAGTTTCGAAATATACAAATGCCAATCACACGTTTTCTTATTTATCTATTTATAGCGCGTTTTTTTCTTTACTAACTAGTATATTTACAGTTACTACCTGTATGGACAAATACGTTTGGTATTGTTTTAATCTACAATAATTTAATGAACAACAGTCTGTCTGAGTGATCGAGGTTTAGCGTATACACCTAGCACACTGCTGTACGATGTTTTGCGCTTAGTCAGTTATTTTCTAATGTTTTTGTTATTCATTAAACTTAAATTGTTACTTGTGTTGCATGTCATGCTTTTTATGCTGTTAATTCTGATACTTTGAAGATGTCTTTGTTTATAACCTAAGAAGTATTTGGGAAATAAATCTGTATAGTGTTTTCTTTCTGAGGAAAAAAGACTTGTTCGTTCTATCTATTCATTTGAAGATTCCTAAAGTTATATTGTGATGGTCATAAGAAAACGCTGAAACATTAGAACTACGCCATATAGTAAAATGTCAACTACAACTTGACAAAGTAACATTAAAGTTAATTTATGAAAAAAACTTACGAGACATTACACAGTTAGAGAAAAAAAAACAGCCACCGTTTTTGGAACAGCAAGCGTGCATTTCAACAGACAGGGGTGCTTAAAACTTGGAGTAAGTGTAAAAGACAAGATTAAAAACAGAAGTTTCGTTATTATTAGTAAAATAACATTTCGAGAAACTGATAATCAATTCAATCTCTACATTATAAAGTTTTGTTTCTAAAACTGTAGCTGCGATTTCATTACCAAGGTAGTATTCAGCTTTCCTAATCAGGTTTAGAAAGAATATCTTAAAGTTGGAATATTAAACACGACAGTGTACACCTAATGACGGACAGTCATTTTCTTTATATTTAGGAATGACATGTAACGATTGGGACCGTCTTGATTTTAGTTTCAAGGCGGCTTAGCAAGTTTGGGTCGTTAGAAATTGTAATTTGTTTTAAAAAAACGCAGGTTGTTCTTTTTATTCAAGTTGTGTAACCATTTTTGTTAAAACCTATTTTGTAAAGTATATTACTTTTATTGACCTGTTGCAAGATCATAGATCATATAAATACATATTCTGCGGCGTGCTGTGAAGAAAATGCTTACTTGCTTAATATGAGTAGTTAGTATTATATAATACTACATACATTTATATATACAATAACAATTGATATAGAAATGCTTACAGACAATCAAATTAAAAACAATACAATAACACATACAGTTATACAGACAATTACAATTTATATCAAATTGCTTACAGATAATCAAATGAAAACAATCCAATACAACAAACAATTTTATATACAATTACATTTTTAAAGACATACTTACAGACAATCAAATGAAAACAATACAAAACAACATGCAATTATATATACAATAGCAATTTATATCTAAATGCCTACAGACAATCAAATGAAAACAATACAATGCCACATACATTTATATATACAATAACAATTTATCGAAATGCTTACAAAAAATTAAATGTAAACTTATCATTAAGCATAAACAAACACAAGTAAGTCAGGAAAAAGATATTGAGTCAGTTTTCAAAAGATATAGGATGGGTTTATTGGAGACGAACGTTACACTTTATATGGAAATCTCTTCCCACGCTTATCAAAAATGTCCAAAATCAGGTTTGGGCATAAATGAGGAACAATAGGCTGTCTGTATCTATTTTAATCAACATGTCACTACTAACATATTGACAGACTGATTAATTGCTAAAGTACAAGTAGTAACCTTCATTTTTATTATAGTTTGTAATTAGGTATCTTAATTTTAAAATGTTCAAATGACTGAACTTTGCGTTATCGGTTTGATGTAAATTAAGCAGTCATTAGGAGGTTGGCCCTATGTGTAGAAAAGTCATAACGTCGTTAGTAAAGAAAATAATGTTTCAATGTTGGACTTATTATTTAACTCTACCGATTTTCTAAATATTATTGGTGGAAAATATACACACAATAAACCAATTTCCAAATTTATAACAAGGTCCATAGAACTATATGTTCAAGCAGTAACAACAGAAACCCATTTTTGGAACCTTAGATTGTTTAACACATATTTTTCATTAATAAAAGGATTAATTGTGTAACGATCTAAATACAAAGTGGCTCGACCGTGTCAGGGAATTAAATTTGCTAATACCAACTTACTAATGTAGAAAACCCCAACTTAAACATTTATGACGCAGAAGACCAAAAAACATTGATAAACAACAACAGACCGTGAATGACATGCAGGAAGGCCACAAAGTCACAATTAAAAGTGATCTTTGACAAGCTTATACTAAGAAATAAAGAATGAGTATTCTGTCAAAAATTACAATGGACATTACCTCCAGAACGAATAAATAATTACGTTATTACACCTTTACGCTCAATATTTTACACAAGTTAAAATGAATGAACAATAAATTTACAATGAACAATAGATATCTGAGTAGTCTCTCATTAAGGAATGAGACACCGATGCTAATCATTCATGGATGTTGAAAGAATTTCCATTAACAAAGGAGGATATGTAAGCATTAGAATTTGCTCAAAATTAGAAAAACACACTCTAAAACAATGTCGTCTCACCTGTATGCACATTTACCCATCAATAGATATCATGTATGCAAATACAAGTATGAAAAATAATAAAAATAGAAAAAATCCGCACAAGAAACTGGTAAGGGACAGATGGACGCGGACGAATAGTTAACGGATAGACAGAACGTCAATGCTGGTCATACATTAATTCTTGCATTTTAATTTGCTAAATGTTCACTCCCCTGCTTACACGTGCTTAAATAGCATGGGCAAGTTTTCCACGATGTGTGTTGGATACGTGGTTGATTTAACACTCTTTAATACTTTCGTTTAAGCATAAGTGTTTGATCATTGTGTCATTAATATATTGTTATTATTATTTATATTTATGTTTTGGTAAGTTATATGTCTCTGGTCAAATAATACAATGTAGTAGACGATAGGACATTTTACACTTTTACTAATTCATGTATTAGTACGAATATTAGCTGAAGTTCACTAAAATATTGTGTTTTATTTTTCCCCAAAAAGTCAATAAAACGTGTACCATATAATGAAGGCTTAACAATCTATAACGGTTTAACACACTTCCTCCACATAAATAGTATTGTAAATTGCAAAACTATCCCATATAAACAATTCATCACACGGAGAGGCGCTGGCGGCTAATATTGCTTTAATTCAACAAACTAAATTTTAAGTTAACAAAGTTTCCCATTTTGTACAAAGCAATACAATGCTTATTCATAAAGATAAAAGAAAAGGATGTTAAAACTGTTATACGTTATACGTCTGGCGTTTGCATCTTAAACTATTTAGTAGATGTATGTATCTATATATCTCTCTCTCTCTTTCTCTCTCTCTCTCTCTTTCTCCATATATACATATATGTATGTGTGTGTGTGTGTGTGTGTGTGTGTGTATGTGTGTGTGTGTGTGTGTGTGTGTGTGTTTGTGTGTGTATGTATGTATGTGTGTGTGTGTGAATTACGATTATAACTATTGTACGTGTCATAATAACATTCCATTGTTTTTGACCTTTTTTTGTATATTTCTGTTTGTTTAAAGAACGAAACAATACACTTTAAAATTTAACACGTGGCGTATACTTATTGAAGGCAAGAAGGTCCATTAACTAGCTTTCTATGTATGCTTTTATAACTTCATACGTTAAATCGATGAGATAAGCTATCCTGCTCCACCAATGGCAAGCGATTTTCTTTTCTTCCTGCTTGAGTATTTCATTTTTGTAGATAGATTTGTTTGTACCCCTTATATCTTATCATACTGCAGTCGGACATGGACTCTTTATGGCAGGTAAGATTTGTGTAAAATATAGGGGCCGGTTCTTGTAAAACTTAGGGGCTATTTCTTTAAATACTTAGGGTATATTTTATGTGATAATAAGATGCTATATCTTTTAACAGCTAAAGACACGTTCTTGTTTTATTAACAGACATTTTTTTGTAATATTGATGTTTAATAGTCTGAGGTTACTTTTATAACACAAAGAGTGTATTTCTTGTAGATGCAAGCGGTTCTTTCTTGATTAAGCAAGTTATTGTATTATTTGAAAGCTATTTTTGCGTAACTAGTGGCAGCCTCTAGTTAAAGTTACATCTAATTTCCAATATTCGTATGGAGCAATGTCTAATAATGGTAATAATAAAAACTGATTCTTGTATTATTCGTAGACATTTAGAAAAATATGCTTTTTTGTAACACAGCATTAACGAAATAGACTTCTTGCTGCTTTAGTAATAGACTCTTTAACCTACATCCTTTGCACAATGAGAGACCACTCTTTCATGACTACTCAAACAGTTAGATTATTTGTCACCAAAAGCAAATATTTAATCATTACGAAATGGACAGCGGTACCGTGATAAAATTAGGCTTAATAGTCGTAAAACCTTTGAGTTGAAATTATAAATGTTGTTGTTTACGATATTAATGTCAGATCGGGAGTAAACATGATTTACATGATACAAATAAATGATATTTTCTAATTATACGTCAGTTATTTTCCAATTGATAAATATTGCGCATTTCACAATTCATATATTGTAAACTGTACAGTGCTATACACAGCATTTTATTCACAACACGGATTTTTGTAATTTGAAAGATGATTATTAACTAACTTTTAAACTTTTTACGTAAAACATGGAACGAAATGAGTACGTTTTATTTGTAGATGATTGCAACCATTGCTGTCTTGGCGAATTTAGGTAAGAATGTATTAAACATACACGCAACTTGTCAGGTTGGCTATTATATGACAGAAAATAATCAGTGTGTTGCATGTTATGAAACATGTACGACATGCAATGCTTCATCTTATTGTACGTCTTGTCGTGTCGGACATTATCTGGATTCAACGGATGGCACATGCCACAAATGTAACCCAGTTTGTTTGCATTGCGACTCGCCGCAAACTTGCATTTGTTTCAACGGGTGTGTAATTGGAACTTCAATCGCTGAGAGCTGTTATTCTGACACAAACCAATGTTCCTATGGTTGTAAGCAAAACTTCACCTCATTCAAAGAACGCAACACGTGCGACGGATGCGTGGATGGTAATTACGGTATCAACTGCGATTTACAATGCCAACAGAATTGTGTAAGGACTGGCTGTAAAAGACTTGATGGCTATTGTTATGTGTGCATTGTCGGCTTTTTGGCGATAGCTGTAATACGCCATGCTCTGAGAACTGTGAATCAGGTTGTGACAAAACCTCCGGTCAATGCAAATTCTGTAAAGATGGCTTTTTCTACAGCGACTGTTCGATTGAGTGTGTGATACACTGTATCAGATGTACAATGACCAATGGGTCTTGTGTAGCGTGTGCTGATGGTTACTTTGGTAACACCTGTGCAGAAATTTGTCCAGAAAACTGTCTTAAGGGGATCTGTGACATAGCCAATGGCAGCTGTGTGTGTGTGCCAGGATATACGGGGCCACAATGTGAGGTTAGAATCCCCAACAACAGTACAGAAGGCACTGGTCCGCCTCTTGTTGTGCAAGCAGCACCACAGAACTATGTTGGAGCAACTGTAGGCCTAACACTAGCTGCTGTGGTTATCGTTGCTGGTCTTGTTGGCCTTGGTGTCTGGTTCTACAGAAAAAGGTAATGCTTTCATTTTCTTTTGTAACATCGGAACAGGTATACCGAGATGTATTTTTCGTCTAATCAGTTTCTAAATATTTATAAAATTTGCGTTTAAATACAGTGTATGTAAGTGAAAATGTTTAAGACAGAAATCATTATCCAAAATCATCATGATATTACGACCAATAGGGACCGTTTTGTATATATTTTCTATGAAACCTTTCAATCACTTCAAACATTCTTAATTGTAATTATATAGATTATATACCTTCAAAAGATATTCAAATGAATGAAGATTTCATACACACATATGATATATGCATTTTATTTTTCCTGCAGGAATAACGGAGCCAGTAGTGGTACGTTGATAATTGTTTTATTTCGCTTCATGGTTGATTACTTGGCATATATGATTTTGTTATTAATATAAAAAGAGTTAGGCATTGTATTCGTTTATTTACGAGATCATCGTATATACGTGTCTGATTGGACCATATTACAAACAGATGGTAAATAAAGTTGCTTCTTGACTAAGATCAATAAGCAATTCCGATGTGAAAATAAATCTTAATAAAACTACACAGGGAAATGAAGTGAGAAAAAAACCTTTCAACTTTGAAAGTGATATACTATCTTCATGTAAAAATAATACCGTCTAATCCTTATTAATTAAACGTGTTTTAAGATAAACATAGTGACGTCAAATATCTTGCTATTGTCCTTAAAACAGCTATGATTTATTTGGCAAAGGTTTATACTTGTCGGTTAGAAGAAGTATTGTTATTGGTGCGTTAAAATCAAATTGACTTATTCCTTTCCTTTTTCATTTAAAAGGTTGTAAACATTGGGCACCATTTACAAATGTCTTTCTCGTTTATAATCTTACAGGAAGTCCCTCTTTGTTTGTTATCACAACAAAATTATCCGACATTAAGAAACTTGAGAAAGACCGCTCTAGAATCGACACAGAGCTAAGCAAGTGGGCTGCCCGCAGGTCGGAGGTAAATGCAAAGATAGAGGAACTAAACGCTAACATACCCTACAAAAATTCAGGTAATTCCAACTTAGTTTCCCTATTTGTATTATTAAGCCATTTTCATTAGTGGTTGTCTGTAGAGACAAGTGTGCTGAGGCAAAAATTCTTAAATATGCAAAACTAGTATAGTGTATGTGGCAGTATATGTTAGTTTTCAGTGGTTTGCAACACTATGTGTTTGGAAAATGAAGAAGGATATGGAATAGAAAAAAAAATAACAATAATTACTCTAACGTTTATTGTCTAGCTCTGCATGGGTGCATATTTCTATTTTGGTCTATGGACTCATTATTAGGTCGGTTTTTTATAGACATGCACACTCCTCAAAGTTTCACACATTTTTACAAAAGTTGTTAGAATTTACACGATTACGCGATATTACGTATAACATTTGTACATAATGAACAATTGCGAGATTTTCCTTACCTCAACCCGTGATAGCTTTAGATCACGCCCATCTCAAATGCTCTCAAACAGTATAACACAAATGTTCTTTTAATAGGTCAACCATCCAACACTGATTGTTTAAACGGTTTATGTAAACAGGCATCACCGAGCCTTTTGGGACGGTCCATGTTTATCACAGTACTTTATGTCCGAAGGTTCTTATAAATCATTAAATCCTAATCATTGGCAGAAAAGTAACTATACAAAAGTTGATACAAATTATGTCGCATCGTGTGGCATACTGCTAACAAGTTGACATGATTCACTGGCATTTTATGTATCAGTGTTCGTTTTAAATACCCACATTTTCTTAAGCACGTTATTCCTGTTAATAAGATCAATGTGTATTTCATGAACTGTCGAACATGTGCGTTTCATGTAGCGTATACACAGATTGATAACACAAACATTGCACACCTTAATCTAGAACTTAAGTGTAGATTGATAGTTTGCTGAAAAGGCACGAACATGTAAGACATCCAGCGATTATTTGGTGAAGAAATTTGTATGCGCTTATATCCCGTTTTGGTAGATGTTTGACATACATAATTATAAAAATACTACTAAGAACGCTTAAGGCTGTAGCAAGGGCAGACATGCATATTAAGTTAATTAAGATCAGCAACTCCGTCGTTCCCTTTGGTCGACTGATCGTTCCAAGGAGGTGACTGTTGGGTTTGCTCTTTTTGTTAAATGACTCATCACAGATTTATTCTTACTTTTACAGTTGGCTTGCATGTGAATATCGTTAGTCCTTTGCCTTTTCAAGTTTTGGTATATGTTGCAATGATATATGACTTTTTGTTGCTTGCATTTGAGAACCCAATCATGAAGTGCGAGGTTAGAGCTCTGCAAAACCGGTTTGAGCTCCCCAGTTTGTCCTTTTTGCCTTCGACCGTTCCAATGCGGTATCTGTTGGGTTTGCTCTTTTTGTTAAATGATTCATCACTGATTTGTTCTTACTTTTACATTTGGCTTGCATGCGAATACCTTTGTCTTGTGCCTGTTCAGGGTCTGGTATATGTTGCAATGCTCATAAGACTATATTCTTATTTTTTTGTCATATATTCTTAATAATAAATTCGCGCACATTGAATGATGATTATGAACATTCGATATCAATAAGCATATGTGTTGAATGAAGTATATGACCTACGCATAACCGAGATACATTTTACATTTTTATTAACATAATAAAATACAGCTCTTTTTAAAGCAATAATCTCAAATGAACGTTTAATTCAAATGAATCAAATACATTTTGGTGTAAAATTAAGTTCATTGAATTTTTGGAAATATTTTGATGTTCCTTTCTGGTTGGGGCGTTAAATAAAAAATGGCGTTAAATATAAAATGTGTTGCTTGATCAAGATTTTAGGGGTCGCTTTCATATTTCTTTAGAACTGTTTTTCCAATATTACTTTATTACTAAGAACACGTACCCTTAGCATATTTACAGGAACTTATTGGCAGGGCTGTCATAATGTTGTTGGATTCTAGCCACTCATAACGAAATTTCGAACCCCGAACGTGTTCTAGTTTACCTGCAGTCGAAATCTAAATAACTATCAAGTCTATATGTACTGAGTAATTAAACAAATTTATATTATTTCATCGTGGGATGTTTACGTAACGTATGCAGACACTAGGTATAAAAAGACATGTAACGATTTAAACACTAAACATGGCAACTATTCTACTTTTTTCAGATCGGGCAGACAGAGTCGAAGACATGTCGTATGAGATGTTACAGAAAGGGAATAACGAGGCACCGTATTCTACTATCCAGTGATGAACAATTTCGAATTAAAATATTTTCTTGTTTGTAAATAGGAATGATCATGCACGTTTCCAATTTTTTTTTAATTCTCCAACATGACAGTATGTACTTGTGGTAGTCTTGAGAAACATAAACAACTTTACGCTTGTACAGTGAAATTTGAAAAATGTATTCTTTATAAACAGAATTGTGAATAAAATCCATTTTTCTGAGATATTTCACAGAATGCTGTAATGAGTTGCATTGTAGTGCAATTATTAAAGTTTGATTTAGCTTTTCAGCTAAAAATCCTGAAGACAATATATGTTATTATTTTCTTATGTATGCTGAGTTCTATATTTCTCCTTTTACTAAAAATATACAGGATTTTCATATTTAATTATTAAGTTATGATTATTATTTTTTGTATTAGGAGTTGACATCCCGATGCCTTATGTCTCTGCAAGTACTTTCTTTGTTGGTTTAGGTTTACATTCGTATTGATTGATCAATTGAATATTCTTTTGAAGAGATAAATCAACTTTCCTCTTTTTATGAGGAGGCTGTGCCATGATTTTTCTCTGATTACTCTTAACAAATAACCTTATTTGTGCAGCAGCTAATTTTGCAATGAAGTTAAATCACACATTTCTGAATGATCTAAATCTTGCAAACACTGGGCAAAATAAATAAGCCAATCAATTCTTCAAACACTCCCATTATCCATAAACAAATGGATTAATGATGCAACAGGTTCTAGCCAATCGACATCAACTAAGACCAATTACTTTACCTTCTCTGCCTAATTGATAGCTTTAATGTTAATTTCACGGGTGAGTAATTTGTCGATGCCCAACAGGGTGATGGTGTTTCCAACTGCTTACCATGTATAGACAGATATTACTCCACCTTGTTCCGGTGCTAATATCAGACGGCTTGTACAAGTAACTGTAGATATGTAAATCAAGCGTTTCTCGCTGTGTGTCCTGTCAGGAGAGTTTCTATGAAACAGGATCACATCAGCTGAATATAATGAAACATGCTAATATGTAATTCATCATCTGTATATCGTATCGTATCGGATATGATCACAATTCAATCGAACCCAGCGTGTTTGCACTGTAACTCATCGCATTCTTTTCTATTCCAACGGGTGCTTGTGTCCCCATTCGATATCACCTGTAATACTGACACAGTTAATGTTCCTTTAGTTGTAAGCAACGCCACATACTTATATCACTCACTATCTAGACACAGTGGTCGAAATGGGGAGATAACTGTTATTAGAAGTTATAATAAATTATTGAGTATTGTACTGACTTTGCGTCATCTACTAGGTCGAAATATTTGCGAGCATTCCGGTATATGTGATACCATAGGTCAATCGTATTGACCACGTTGTTTGGACTGGCGCACTCGAGAATGTTAGATTCAGATCACAGAGGCGTTAGTAGCAGTAGTTAATTTCAAACTTAGTTTATTTTGGTTAAATCCGCTAGCATGTATGAGCATTTTATTTTTTACCTAACTTAAGTTAAAATGCAAATTATTTAGGAAGTTTAACATGTTTAATAAGATGGAGTCTATTATCGGATGTGTGTGAGTCTGATGTAAATTTGTTCCATTGTAAATGCCTGCATTCAAACTTCAATTGCGTTTTAAATGTGTTTTACTACGGCTTAATTTTGACCATTGTTCGCATACCTGCAATCACGTACAGGGTGAAACTTATACCGCCGAAACAGCTCTTCTAAGCGCTTTGATTTTAAAAGAGCTTATACTGGGTGTGTATTGTAAAAGAATCCTTTAATAGTTTCGGCATTACGACCTTTTCTTATATAAAGACAAACGTTCCTAAAGGCGTTAGGACAATGGCTAGCACGTTGTTGTGAATTTCCATTTTACGGAATATCGAGAATACATAGGTTCCGTCAAATTAAGCTTTATTCCAGCAATGCCTAACTTTCACGAGAATCTGAGGAAACTGTTAAGGCAATGCATAATTGATTAGATTTACAAAGCTACCGACTTATCTGGCTAAAACCGCTTTCTATTAAACCTTCAATTTGTACCTGTGCATTCGAGGCTTATCCAAATACACAGTAATCAACACGCAAGCCAGAGGGGAAAACATTATGTTAATGCTAATTCTACGTTCTAGCTTTGAATAGTTGAGTAAAGTGTATACCGCTTAATGATATTAAACTTATGACATATAATTCACTTAATTCACTTCCTGAATGATGAATATAAACATTTCCGTAGTGTTGCTTACATGTGGCCAAACTTTATTTTCAAACGATGTGTGAATATGGAGCCGTTATTTCAGGTAGGATTTATTCTGTTGTTTATGCATCTACAATTTTAATAGTAGTTCTAATTGTTATAGACAAACGAAATGTTTGTTGGATCTATAGTTGCACCAATTACTTCTTGTCTGGAGATACCGCTCATTTTAATGTCATGCCGTGACATGATACATTGTCCTGTCAAACAAATCCTGATACCGGGCCGACTAGGCTTGGAACACGTCTTTAATTTGCCTAAGCGTCACCAAGGAACCATTTAAACGTCTTGGTGTGTCGCAGTACCGGTTTGAACCCAACCGTCCCCGTAGCTGGAGCAGATAATTAACCAAGTGCACTTTTAAAAAGCTCTTAATGGTTTATGGGTTCCAACAGTTGTTTACATAGGAATCGTGTATTATATATTTTATATTTGAATTCAACTGGTAAAGGTTGTTACTTTTGTTGCCTGCGACTTTGTACAGTAGAGCTGTAAGTAGACACACAAGGTTATAGTATACTAGCATATAGTATGCGAAGATTTGCTATTTTTGGACAAGGTAAAGAAGCGTTGACAATTGGCCACCGACAACAAACATGTCTAAAGATAGTTCAGATTTAACAACCGACAACATATCAGACATGTCTAAAGATAGTCCAGATTTAAATATCTGTGGTGATTCTTGTAGAACCATTTCCTATTTATACGTTCATCGACGTATCCGTGGTAAAAGTTATTAAATAAACACCGTACTCGCATGTACATGTAAGTATACCCGCATATATAAATCTTACCATTTGTTACCGAGCTTGTCCTTGGGGATCCATATTTTCTATTTATGAATAAAAGTCTAAAGTACCTTGCAGGTTGGTGCAACTTTTAATCTACACAAAATTATGTATTAAATAGATTGTGGTGATTGCAAACGGGTATATCTCTGTATTCGTTGCCGTTTTTACATGTGATTTAAATCAAGGCTATTAGTAATTAGCCAAAAGTTAATTAAACAAATCGATAAAAATTCAGTTTTTAATGATCCTAGCATTAAGTAAGTATATTTCAGGTCATGCTGAACCCTGCCTCATCGTCTTAGATGGCCTCATAGTCGCATAGCAAGGAATAAGATTGAAAAGCAAACGCCGAATATTTTTATGTATAACTAGACGAAGCATTGACTTTTTAAACAATCTGGACTAAAATGTTAAACTGCATCTGCTCAGCTTGGCCACTAAGACCTCTGAGAGTTGTCGAGGAAGTCACGTATTCTGTTTTAAAATTTAAATACATGCATTTTATTTTTTTTATTTTTTTAACATTCATGGAAAGTATTCTCGCCATAGACGTTATATTATTTCCAACATTATACGATTATATTCCATAATAATATTCATTTTATTTTACTGGTAACAAGCTGGAAAGAAACGATTTTCCATTTAATCCATTTATAACGTATTGTTAGTAGCACCACATTAAGCCCTAAGCTAGTTTCGGCATGCCTTTGTGTTATAGATGGAAAAATAACATTGGATTTTTTTATCTGACAAACGATGTATTCATACACATCGTTAAAATTCTCCACTGAGGTGGGTATTGGTGAAACAATATTACTGGTAGAGTAAGTGTTTGTTATATAATATCACTGTTCGGTGGTGATGATAATGTAGATGATGAATAAAGGGGTCGGCATTGTTCGTAGTGGTCGTGATGATGATGATGTAGATGATGAATAAGGGGGGTTCGGTATGGTATATAGTGGTCGTGATGATGATGATGTAGATGATGAATTAGGGAGTCAGCATGGTACGCAGTGGTCGTGATGATGATGTCGAGATGATGAATGAAGGGGGTGGGGGTCAGTATGGTACATAGTGGTCGTGATGATGATGATCTAGATGATAAATGAGGGGTGGGGTTCGGTATGGTACATAGCGGTCGTGATGATGATGATGATGTATATGATGAATGAGGGGTGGGGTTCGGTATGGTCCGTAGTGATCGTGATGATGATGATGTAGATGATAAATCAGGGGGGGGGGGGGTTCGGTATGGTTCATGGTGGTCTTGAAGATAATGATGATGATTATTATTATGATAGTGTATATGATGAATGAGGGAGTCAGTATTGTACGTAGTGGTCGTGATGATGATGATGATGTAGATGATGAATGAGCGCGTCAGTATGGTCCGTAGTGGTCGTGATGATGTTGATGATGTAGATGATGAATCACGGGGTGGGGGTCGGTATGGTACGTAGTGGTCGTGATGATGTTGATGATGTAGATGATGAATCACGGGGTGGGGGGGTCGGTATGGTACGTAGTGGTCGTGATGATGTTGATGATGTAGATGATGAATCACGGGGTGGGGGGGATCGGTATGGTACGTAGTGGTCGTGATGATGTTGATGATGAATGAGGGAGTCAGTATGGTACGTAGTGGTCCTTCTGATGAAGCTGCTGTTGGTGGACGTGGTGATTTGATGGTAGTGGTTTATTTGTCCGTCGTGAGAAGAATTAAAGAACGGCGGAGATAAATAGATCTGTATGTCGTCAGCATCGATAACAGCGAATGGTACCATGACAACAATAATTGTATCGCGATATATTTAGAAAAAGGGTTTAACAAAAGTTTGGAAATTGTTCATCAACACTTTGTCTGATTCTTATTGTTGAGTTTGGCTTTGACATTTGACATTTGACATTTTACTTTGTATTTGGTAATAAACTTATCTAATAGCAATCGATGATTTAATGTAGCTAATAAAGACCTTTCCCATTCAAATCAAGTTATGTAGCGTGCCAAGCCGTCAGTGTGCCAGCACTATATTGTAACAACACAGCAACATGCCTATGCTGCTCTGTACCGTGTTCATCTGACGGCTCTGGACAGTGTGGTGGCCACTGTAAGGATGGATATCACAGCGAGAAATGTTACAACAGATGTCCAGGCAACTGCATCAGATGTGTAGATTCACAACAACGCAATTATGCAGCCAATTGAACTCTCTGTAGGGATGGATACTATTCTACAGCGTCTCTGTACCGATGTCAGTCAGCGTATTCCAGTAGCTGTAAGACATGTGAATCAAGAGCTTCTCGCTGTGCATCTTGTCGTGATGGCTTTTATTTAACAGAATCTCATCGATGTGCTGCATATAATGAAACCTGCTCTACATGCAATTCATTTACGTATTGCACATCGTGTCCAACTTCGTATTTCCAAGATAAAACGGATGGAATATGCCACAGGTGTATCCCACTTTGTTTGGAATGTAACTCCGCTGAAACTTGCTCCTGTTTCAACGGGTGTGCCATCGGATCCAAATCAAGTGTCAACTGTAAAACTCACACAAAACAATGTTTATTTGGTTGCAAGTATAACTTTACCTCGTCTGATAGCTATATGTATGACATATGCATTATTGTTAAGTATGGTGTTGAATGTAATTTACAATGTCATCCGAATTGTGGGTTCACCGGCTGTAGCAAAAATGGCAAGTGTTATGCTAGTAAAGACGGCTTCTTCGGTGATGAATGTTATATGAAATGCCGAAATAACTGTCATTCTACGCGTGAGAAAAGCACAGGTCATTGCGATTCTTGTAAAGATGGCTTCTACGATAGAGGCTGCTTGCATAGGTGTGTAACAGACTGCTCCAAATGCACGATGTCTTATGGTTCTTGTATAGCGTGTGTTGTTGGTTGCTATGGTCACAACTGTACAAAACTTTGTCCAGAAAACTGTCTGAATGTGATATGTGACATTGCTAAAGGTGACTGCCGTATCAAAATCAACACCACGATCACCACCAGCATAGAAAATATCTACCACCTCTTGTAGTATCTGCAGCCGAACAGAACTATATTGGGGCAGCTGTTGGCATCACAATGGCTGCTATAGTGATCATTGCTGGTCTTGTTGACGTTGGGGTCTGGTTGTACAGAAGAAGGTAACATACAGGGAGCAATGTCGAAACGTTCTTTTTTATTATCTTAAATGGATTTCTATAGTAATGCATTTAAATGCTCACTTAATGAAATATTTGTAATGAAGATTAAATACTCTTTCAAACATCAAACACTTTCGACATTTATTTCAGGTCAAAATTATTAAACGTTACTTCATGCAATAGAATTAATAACCGTGATAAAATGCATAAAATTGTTTTCAGACAAATACTTATAATGCGGATACCAATAGCACTATAACTGATGTTTGTGTGCTTTTGATATCCCTTGAACTCTTTGAACTCCAATGCAAGTTTTTAAAATGAGTCAAACTATTTTTTATCCAGACATAACGGACCCGGGAGAGGTAATTATATAGTTGTTTGAAGCCTAAATTAACAAAGACTTATAAATGGTAAACCGTTTTTAACAGCTTTGTTTTTGTTAATAATTATACTATGTTATAAAACACAGGCTATGTATTCTTTCTATCTTCACCGGAAAATAGTTCATGATAAAAACAACAACAATCCCATCCTTATACTTTTCATTGGTACCAAAATGTTTGGTTATATTCTTAGAACCAGAACCTCCATTATACAAACAATTTTGAGCTACATGGTCAACCACATGTGGTTTCCATAGCAACCATCAGAAAACCTTTATATAAGGGCATGGTTTAAATGCTTATAACATTTCGAAAAACAATGGAGATAGAAGTATAAACCTGGTACTGAATTTATGGTTATAGATTGTTCATTATGGTCATGGGACAGTTACACAAATCAGCATTCATATATATATTAATTTTATATTAATCAGAATAAAAATAGACTTTAATAAAAGTTGATTAGATTCTTTTTGTGTAAAAACAATATTCAAAGACACTGAATAGTTTAAAATGTTTCATATGTACCCCACTAATATAACACATAATGGTTTAAGTTTGATATAAGTAGGTCCATTTTATTATTGTTATTACTTTATTTGATTTCGTCGGAAATTTTCTCATTTAAATTTAATTGCATTATTTGACTAGAAATCTGCTTGTAAATGACCATAGCATGAAATAATTATTTTAGACATACCTATAGGGAAGGTTATCACTAAGCTATTATAAGAAATAATAATTATGCAAATAACCTAAGATGAATATTAATCCTAATGAGAAAATATAATCTAAATAAATTAATGTTTTACCCAAAACTTTTTAACTTCAACCTGTATCTGTTGCCCCAAATGAATAAGATGTTTATTTCCAAAAGAATGATTTCCTTTTACTGACAGAAGTAATTGCATTTTTCTAACTAATAACACAAGGCTTAAAAAATAAATTAATAAAATATGATATTTCTAAAAATGATAAAAAATTGGACACAAAGAGAAATGCACTACGTTTATATCCACTTTCCTTGACCAGATACCTTTCCTTATTCACCTCTTTGGTTCGCTAAAGTGGGAATGAGACATTTTATTCTAAAATTAAAACATACATTTATTTAAAAAATGAATATGAATATATTATTTAACTGTAGTGTAGCAACCCTGAGAATATTTAAGATGTCATGTAAATCAAGATTAGATTTTATTTTTTTATTTTTTTAATGAAATGTATTAATGTATATATTTTGTTAAACGCTTTAATTCGTTTTTGCAAAAGTACAAAAAGATAACTAATTAATTAATAACATGCCACTTTATTAAATACTAATAAATCGATATCTTCTTAACTGCCAAAGTACACACTGATACTAATAAACGGTATAATTATTTAAAATATAATTTGAATTCAAAATAAAAAAAATATTGACTAAAATCACATTTAGTTTATAATTAATATCTTATTTTAATAATTTTACTTCTCATCGAAGTTTTATGATCGTCTTCAATAAGTTTAGGACAGATATTGAAATGTCATGGTTGGTTATAAAGAGTTAAAAAAACTACATGAGAAAATAATTGAACCGAAATTAGACAAAAATCATAATACGTCATAAATGGATCAATTCATATAAAAATTAAACCAACGTATATCAGATTAAGTGTGGTGCTTATCTAATGTTTAATGTTCAAAACCGATCACGTTGTTTGGATATGGTCATCATTTTTTTTAATTAAAATTTATTTTCATATTCTCATTAAAATTTATAAATATGCTTTTGAGATATTTTAAATAACTAGCGAATGACCATAATGGCCAATGTAAACCCATTACTTGAATACCAGCTTTACACTTCTATAACAATCTTTGGAAATATTATAATCATTTTATAAATTCTCTCATATCTTAATTTTATGATGGTTGTCATGAAAACCATTTCTTTCCATATAGCCCTCAATCAGTTTATTTGTATTACACTGGAGATCTTGGTTCTAGACACCCCAGCGAACAATTTGATACCAAAAAAAGTCTAGGGTGTGGGGGTGTGCGTTAACCATACCTAGGTGTCGGACTAGCACCAATCAGAGAGTTATTGTATTTTGGTTTTGCGATAGTTAGCGGTTTCTTGTATCTTACACAATGCAAATAACAAAAAAGATCTACATAAGACATTCTAAAAATTATGTTAACATTCATGACAAAATATTTACTTTACCTGGTATTACCAAATATTATAGCTTTGCCTTTTACGTGTTTTAATCTCCAGTTTGGTAGTTACAGTGAAGCCATCAAGCATATTTCAGATTCACGGGTGTTTCTATTTATATAACATTCCGTATCGTTGAATACAAATGAATCTTAACTCAAAATTGTCACATATTTTGGCTAAGAACATGCCAATGTAAAATTGTTTACTTGTTTACTTGATTAATACTTCCAGGAACATCCTCTGTGTTTAGAATCACAATTGATATGGCAGATATCGAGAAACTTGAAGGACAACTTTCAGCAATCGACAAACAGCTTAACTAGTGGACATCTCGAAGGACAGAGGTATTTTCAGAGCTAGACTACCTGAATGCCAAACTACCCTACCGAAATACAGGTAAATACCAGAAATACTGCAAAGCTAATTTTAAAGATATTTCTAAAATGTTGCATATTGAACTTTGTTAACAGCGTCCTGGACGAAAAGAAAACGAGAGGCAAATACTGAAGTGTATTTTTTTTTATCTGAGCAAATTATACTTACAGACACAAAAGATATACATAATCTTCTATGTTTTTATTGAAAGTATCACTGACAATAAATGACGGAAGCAATTTCTCTTGAAGAGACTAACCGTATCAAAAGTCAGGTATTTACTATACGATGTTATAATTGAATTACATATAGAAACATTGTTGATTGGCTGACAGGCGTGCTTAGGCAAAAAAAGAGAACTAGAAAGCTGTTACAGTTTAAGCGTTGCAAGTTAAAAAAAAGCGCATATCTAAGGTCGCATGTGGAATAACAAATATATAAGGTCGCATGTTAAATAGCATATTTATTTAAGTTACATGTTAAATAGTGACTATCTAAGGTGATATGTAACGTAGAGCATATCTAGGCCGACATGTTAAATAAAACTTATCCAAGGTGACATATTAAATAGTTAATATTTAAGGACACGTTAATTAGTGAATATCTAAGGTCGCATGTTAAATAGTGAATATCTAAGGTGACGTGTTAACTATTGAACATCTAAGTTCGCATGTTAAATTGTGAATTACTAAGGTCAAATGTTAGATAACGCAGATCTATGATCGCATGTTAAAAGTGAATATCTAAGATCGCATTTTAAAAAACGCATATCTAAGATACCATGTATATTAGCTCATAGCAAAGGTCGCCTTATAAAAAAAACATAATCGAACAGACCACATTGGTTGTCATGGTTGTAACACTGCAGTTTAGTGGGCAAAGGTGAGAGGATGTAAAATAGAAAAACTGGAAGACCATTTATTAGCGTTCCCGGTTAGATCATGCAAGCTTACATATAATGATTACATTTTCCAGAATATTTCTCTGTGCTTACTATGACAATTAATATGTAAAATATAACGTAACTTATATTTTTATTTATATTTATATATTTGTAACACATAAGGTTTTGTAACACTACGACTGTCCAGAGGTCAAGTGCTCAAACTTACAATACACAACTCATGCATAAAATAACAGCTCAGTCACGACAATAGATCAGGAAATTTAAGATAAAGGGGAACTTCATGTAGGGGATGTCACACGGTAGTCAAAATGATAGATAGAAATGGTCTAACTTGAAAGGGGAAAAAGTTATTGCTCCCAGTTAGTTGACAACAATGACCGATGGTGCTTACAATACAGTTTTCTTTGCTCACGACCCCTCATTCCACCTCTGAGTATATATACTAGGACCGAACGAATGGTCAAACGCCTTTCCCATTTGCAAGATTCAACTGGCCAAGAATCCGCGCATGTTTTGTGTTTGGGACAATTTTTTGGACACTGAGAAATACTAGATAAATTACTTTGTATTATTGTACTTTTGTATTTTACAAATCTGTTACATAAACAAATTTGTTTTTACCGAAATATTGAAGGATATTCTTCTGTCTCTGGCATCACAGTTTTCATGTCTGATATCAAGAAACTGGAAGGAAAATGATCAAAGATTGACAAAAACCTAAACAAGTGCACGGCCCACAGAACAGAGGTATCGTCCAAGCTAGAGGCACTGCGAGCAAACCTACCTTA
The DNA here is from genome assembly GCA_007844125.1 of Sinonovacula constricta. Taxonomy (NCBI): domain Eukaryota; kingdom Metazoa; phylum Mollusca; class Bivalvia; order Cardiida; family Solecurtidae; genus Sinonovacula; species Sinonovacula constricta. Next base: position 3,406,826 of record CM017570.1, on the reverse strand, counting down.
CCGAAATACAGCTAACTTCTTGTACGTTTAGTATGGAAAAATGTTAGAAAACTATTGCATTGAAGAAGGATGTTTAGGGGCCTATGTATTGGCGTGTGTATATTATTGTTTGGAGGAGTGCTTTAAATCAATGTTTATATACAATCCAGCAATTGGATTAAGGTACACTATGTCAGTTGTTTCATGGCAAACTTTGTATTCAAATATGTAATAAAACAGTCTTGGATCGATAAATAGTACAATCTTAATACTTAAAAAGACAAAGTATGTCGCACATCAAAACTTTACTGAATGGCATATATTGTCGATTGATGATACCGGTATTTGCACGTATTTGTGAGATAACGTTATTCTAGAGTAATTCATCAAACAATGGCATACTTATAAATGTCAAGTTCATGTGATGATTATTTGTACACCATTCCATGTGTTTTTCATAAGACTTTACATAAAGCAAACCATTTTATTAATTAAACTTTTGAACAGGTTAACTTGACTGCTGAAAAATACAGACAGCAAAGGCATAGGTTCTTTTTTTAACTTGTCAATTTACATTGCGTAATCTCTATTTTTGTGTAAATAATACCGTTCCAAGGCGGTAACTGTCGGGTTTGCTCTTTTCCTTAAATGACTTATCACAAGTTTGTTATTACCTTTCGCTTGGCTTGCATGTGAAATACCTTTGTTCTGTGCCTTTTCGGAGTTTGGTATATGTTGCAATACTCATAGGACTTTGTCATATATTCTTATTCATGATCACAACAATGTTACTTGTGCAGTGTGGCGGTCGTAAAAAATCTCCCCGTGCATGTAATCTATGTTGTCATTTAATTCATCCTATAAGGATTGTAACGTGTATTTCCTTTGATGGACATTGAACTTTGGTTCTTCAATTCCATCTTCACATGAACAGGATGCTACAACCATTTATTCGTCTCTGGTCATGTTTGTTTATGATTCAGAAATTTAATTTTATTTGTGGTCAACCTTTTTGTGTTGTTTTTCAAATCGAAATAATACCATATTCCTTTTCTGAACACTATGTGGACATTTTTTTGATGACGTCACTACTTCGTCATAACGTATAGAAAATATCAGCGCATGGACATTTTGTTTTCAAATAGACCGTTTTTCTTTTCGTTGCTTGCATTTGAGAAACTCGTCAGAAAGTGCGAGGTTAGAGCTCTGTAAAACCGGTTTAAGCACCCCAGTCGGTCCATATTGCCGACTGACCGTTCCAAGGCGGTAACTGTCGGGTTTGCTCTTTTCCTTAAATGACTTATCACAAGTTTGTTATTACCTTTCGCTTGGCTTGCATGTGAAATACCTTTGTTCTGTGCCTTTTCGGAGTTTGGTATATGTTGCAATACTCATAGGACTTTGTCATATATTCTTATTGTTAAATAAATATTTACTATATAATAAATTTGAAAACTTACAAATATCACCCCATTATAAAAGGAAAATTGTCAGTATAATGAATAAAATATAAAAAAGAATGATATTAAAATTATTTCTTATATACGATATATGGAAATATCTAGCCACAAGGGAGATAACTAATATATTTGGCACACATAGAAAATTGGGAACTTTCAATGCAGTGAACTCCCTTGCATTCGATGTCTATAGAGTAGATCAACTATTTTTCAGTTAAGTATTAAATTAATTGTAATTTATTCTTATATCAGTTCATCAGTTAAAAAAGAAGGATCATATGTCGGCATATAACAGTTGTAACAGACACTGTATACATACTGGTATTCAATACAATCTCTCTCTTTCTCTTTCTTTATATATGAAGAGAGAGAGAAAGAGAGAGAAAGAAAGAAAGAAAGAAATTAAACATGTTGATATATAACAGTTGCAATTATTAATAATGATTAAAACAAAAACGTTAAAAAACGCACAATACTAGATAATGGCTGCACTTGCAGTTTCTAGCGGTAAGTTGTTATCTTATTTTAAGGTGGAATCATGGCAGGTATAGAAGGGACCGGTACTATTGTCTCCTTTGTTAAATAATATTCTAGATATAAAAGAAAACGATGATTGTTTTTTTTTTAATGTTTGCCTGTTTTTGGAGATGGTGCCATTGCAAAGAGCAATATTTTCCTTATCTAATTTTGAATAAATATGAGTTTTATATCCATATATATTTTTAGATTACGTTATTTATACAAATAAATGTACTAGAATTTTAGCATAAGTGTGAACATATACTCCAAAGAACGCTAGCATAAAAACCGATAACGATTTTAGCAGTTAACTTTGCTTTTTAGTATGTATTTCCTTTTTTCTTCAGCTCGAGCCGATTCAGTTGCGTCGTATGAAATGTTACAGCGAGTGATGAACGAACTACAATATTCTACTCTCCAGTAATGCATTGCGAGTGTAATCAGTAACCAACAGCGAATGAACTTAAATCCTGAACGACTAATTATATAAGAGAATCGAGCCATGTGGTATTCAATGTCACGTAACAGGTCTAAAATCATTTTATAATGACAACCGGTGGCGACAAGCGACAACCTGAATAGTATTATTAGATAAACAATTCTTTCTTAAACTATGTAATAAAGTTATAAGAATAAATGATTTTACTTGAAATATACTACATATCAAACTCAATGTCAGTGTAAAAGGCTCACACCTTTCTTTTATTTAACTACTAGGACGGTTATGCTTATGTCCAACTGGGGTGGAAAAAATCATCGGCGATATGTAAAGAGACAAAGTATATCCAGATGAGTCGTTGCCGTCAATATTCCTGCCCCCAAAATCGTAAGTCACTTTAGAGATGACACTTAAAAGGCACCCAAAATCGCCTGCTGGACGTCATATATGGTCAAAATGCTTCTATGAAAATACCTTCATAAATTGTCTGTGATGTATCCCTATGTTAATGAAAGCTTCGATGGACCTTCATGGACAATGATCCTACCTAAAGAAGAGGCACAGCCACTTTGTACAGACATATGTGAAACATTGCAATGATATAATTTAACCAAAGTATTTTCTTTAAGCTGAGACATTGCTGCACAGCCACTTTGTACAGACACATGTGAAACATTGCAATGATATAACTTAACCAAAGTAGTTTCTTTAAGCAGAGACATTGCTGCACAGCCACTTTGTACAGACACATGTGAAACATTGCTATGATATAACTTAACCAAAGTACTTTCTTTAAGCAGAGACAGTGCTGCACAGCCACTTTGTACAGACACATGTGAAACATTGCTATGATATAACTTAACCAAAGTACTTTCTTTAAGCAGAGACAGTGCTGCACAGCCACTTTGTACAGACACATGTGAAACATTGCAATGATATAACTTAACCAAAGTAGTTTCTTTAAGCAGAGACATTGCTGCACAGCCACTTTGTACAGACATATGTTTTGACTTCTAACATACTGGAAAAAAATCAGCTTGAGGTTCAGAGAAGTGCTAATTGGCCTATTTCTGCGAGCAAAAAGCCAACGACAATATATTTATTTTTAACAAATACGTGATCTTTGTACAACAGAGGAATGTAGAGGAAATTGTGTAAGTTTTAATTCATATCAGAAGTTAATATCAATTAGTAAATAAGAAAAGGTCCTATAAGAATTACCACAGATATTTTAAATCTAAACTACCTACACCTCTAGACAAAAGCAAACAGCGTTAATATAAAAGGGATAAACACTCAGACAAACAATCTGAACAAAAAATAACAGAACAATTATTCTTTATTATTGGGTGATTTTTTCATAAACATTCCAACCGAGTAAAAGATGTAAAGGCATTATTAAACATATTATGTTAGGTAACTTGCAATCTAAACAACTAAGACGTGGTGCAAAGGGTAGATCTCTTTCTATCCTTACTGTCCTATTCATCCCTCACTTTTCTTTTTCCTCCTTATATTTAACCGTTCTAACCTCTCTTCAGTACAGTCTGAAGTACAATCAACATATCGCTTTCTATTTGAATAAAGTATTTATTTAGATCGCGTCATGTGTTGTATTTATTTATCACGGTTCCCATAAAAAGCATACACACTTCTTGCCAAATACTCAGAACTATTTTTCTAATATATTTTTTACAATACCTAGTTTTATAGATTTCATAAAAATAAATTTTTATGAAAGTACAAACAATTTTGATAACAATAGTACTTCTAGGACATACATTGTCCTATAGCAATTCATGTATACAAAATACATTTCTTATGGTAAATAAGAAAAGGTCCTATCAAAATTTCCACAGATATTTAAATTTTATCTATCTGTAGACAAAGGCAAACGAGGTGAATGTAAATGTGACAAAAACAAAGAAACGATACATAACACACAAAAAGAAAAAACAACATCAGTTACCGCCTTGGAACGGTCAATCGGCAAAAGGACCGACTGGGGTGCTTAAACCTGGTTTGTGGAGCGCTTCAACCTCGCACTTCCTGAAGGTTTTTTATATCAATCAAACAGTGTAAATAACAATATCCCGTCAAAGTGAAATAACTAACAGTAAGCACCTGCATAGGGAGTTAAAACAGATACAATGAATGTATATACATGCATAATATCTACTAATAAAATAAACTATCAACATATGTACAATAGATAAAAGCCTCTGCAACGTTAAAGAATTCCAATGAGAGATTAGTTTGAAATAAAACAGCCCAAGCGCTTATATGTTATATGAACAAATAAAACAGCCCAAGCGCTGATATATAATAAGATCAATTTAATTATGGCATACAATGCCTTGATGCCATATGCCAAAAGTGTCAAAAGTGAAATGTAGAAAATACGAAAGAAAACATCGAATTTTAGAAAACAACCTGCCAACAAAATAAAATGTAGTATTGTTAAGAGTTAATAAATTAACTTGTTTTCATATAGTCTCAACGACCCATCCGGTCATCGTGTAATTTAAAAGCAATGCAAGTGCTCGACTGTAAAAGGGTCAGTTGCAAGCAATGCAGTACAACGAAGGATTCCCGGGTTGTAACCGTCTGCAATACATTTTCTGATAAGTTTTGTAAAGTGGTCAGAAAAGTTATTGAGACCCTTGATTTTCTTTAATTTGAATAATCCATAAAATACAGGATGGCTTATGCCTTTCTGCATATGTGTTTTCATACTGCTGTTATATTAGAATCGATAAAACCATTGCGGTGAAAGAATTTTCAAAACGACTTTCTTAATTAATGAAAACGAAAGCCTTGTTGTAGCAGTTTAGAAGAAATAAACCGGTTTCTAGAATTGAAATCTTCTACTTTAGTGCAAATGTCCGGTTTCCTAGTGAGTAAACGGCGAAAAGAATAAAAATGGTCAATTTTACGAAATAATAGTACACCTTAATGAACAGACGGGGATCAATGTATATATCTTTATTTCCTCCTTTAACAGAAAATTGCATTACAATACATAATATATATAAACATATACAAATAGAATTACAGCATAAGCTACTATAAATCAAACACATGTCGCATCTATGATGAGGAATAGGCGTACAAAAACATCAACAACTAGAGAATGAATAACACGTGAGCAATTGAAAGGATCAAAACACAACATTCATGCGCACATACACACACCCAGATATAAACAGACACGCACACGCGCTCGCACACACGCGCCTATTTGCGCGTGCACCCGCACGCACACGCATACACATGCACAAGACACGCCCACATGTGTGTCAGAAAGAAAAACAAAAGACGGAAAAAAGCATCAGCTTGATTTTTTATATCAGCCATGACCACTATGCGGCCTGACTCGATGATAACACTGCATTTAAAAAATAAAACAGATACAATATGAAAAAAGTCCTTAAAGATTTACTACATATATTTTATTCTGAAATTCTTCTAGACAAATGCATAAAGAACATATGTAAAACTGACAACAAGAGAGAGAGACGAGACATTACGCACAAAAAGCCAACAAACAGTGACCGCCTTCAATATCTTATTATGTGTCATCAACAACGATTTGGTTTTGTTTACCCTCGACATCATCATCACCACAGTCATCAAATTCGTCCTCATTGTCGTTGTACTAATCAATATCGTCGTCATGACCGCATGCTACAACAATAACTAAACTACTATTACTACTACTATTGCTACTACTGCTTCTACTGTTACAATAACTAATCCTTCTACTACTGCTTTTAATAAAGACACCATTACTACAAATACAACAACAACAACAACTACTACTACTACTACTACTACTACTACTACTACTACTACTACTATTACTACTACTACTACTACTACTACTACTACTACTACTACTACTACTACTACTACTACTACTATTAATACTACTACTACTACTGTACAACAACTACTACTACTACTACTACTACTACTACTACTACTACTACTACTAGTACTACTACTTCTACTACTACTACTTCTACTACTACTACTACTATTACTACTCTACTACTACCAACACTACTATTACTACTACTACTACTACTCAACTACTACCACTACTACTAATACTACTACTAATACCACCACTACTACTACTACTACTACCACTACTACTTTTACTTCCACGACTATTTATTTTATAACTATCTACTCATCTCTTCAACAAGGTATTCGGCACGTAATTCATCATGCCTAACCATGCGGAAGTAGCCTTACTTCCTGTCAAAATCAACCAATGAAATGATAATAAACATGATACAATATATAAGCACGGCTTAGCCCTTGGAGCGTTGTGAGGGGCAACATGTTTATGTACTTAAGTCATACTTTGGCGATTTTTGACAGTATCTAAATTTTGGGTCAGTAAAACTATTTAATCAACACTTAAAATGTGATTTCTTTTAGAAAATTAAAAACGACTATGATGTTAAAAAAAGACCTCGACGTCACAGCTATTTCTACAAAAACTATCACTACTACTACTACTCCTACAACTATTAATACTACTACTACTCCTACAACTATTAATACTACTACTACTCCTACTACTGCCACTACTGCTGCTACTACTACTACTACTACTTCGACTACTTCCACCACTACTACTGTTACTACTACTACTAATTCAACTACTATTACTGCTATAACAACAACAACAACACCACCAACAACAACATCTACTACTACTACAACTACTTCAACTGCTACTGCTACACAATTTCTTCTATAATTACGACTACAAATACAATTACTACAACTACTATTACTACTACTACTACTACTACTACTACTACTACTACTACTACTACTACTACTACTACTACTACTACTACTACTTCTACAATTTAGATAGTGCCTGTTGTATGAATTATCAATACATTTTACGAACATTCTGAGAGAAAAAGGCTATACGGCATGATGAAACTAGAGGAATCTTTGCAATAGCCAGAAATCGAATCTTGAGTTGACGTGCAAAAGTTAGTTAGTGCTTAGATCAATGATGTGCACTGTTCATTACTTAAAACCAGAGGTTGTCATCTTGGAAGAAAGCAAAAAACAAAAACAAACAAATATATATATATATATATATATATATATATATATATATATATATATATATATATATATATATATATATATATATATATATATATATATATATTGCTTCGATAAATTGTCCGAGTAAGTCAAACAACAATATCAACAACGAACTTTTCTGTATATGTTTTCATACACTCTGTAGTGACTGTCAAAACATTGTGGTGTGATACCTATATAGTTTTTTTTTATAATTTAGTGTGAATGATTCCATATACTCTTTATTGTGAAGATGATACGTTTTCTGAATGTTTTGTATTCAACCATGCTTTCGCAGATTTACTCATTTTGTTGTCAGTAAAGCACATTGAAGCAAGTAATTTTAACATTTGTATTGTATAAACCAGGTTTTATAAATTTACACTAATTTCGTTATTAAGGCCATTTACTTAATCTTGTTAAGGAAATTCGTACTCAAGACATTCGAACCATTGATATGCAGTGAAAGTCATGTACTTGTTATTGCAGACATTTTGAATTAATATAAGCCATTTAAAAAAGATGATAGACTGATTCTTTATTCTGTATGTGCTTTCTGATCTGTTAAGAAGTTATTTCTGTTTGTGTTAAGAATTTTGCATGTCTGTAATGCTTAACAAAGCGTGACTTAACTTATCAAACAAAGTGTTAATTTTGGAGTGTTATATTTAGGTTCTGTATATCTTTTCAGCCTTAAGCACACACCGCCTGTGCACATCCGCACATACATTCACCTAAACACACACACACACGCACACACACACGCACGCACGCGCACACAAGCACACACCTCCTGTGCACATCCGCACATACATTCACCTAAACACACACACACGCACACACACACACACGCACGTACGCGCACACAAGCACACACCTCCTGTGCACATCCGCACATACATTCACCTAAACACACACACACGCACACACACACACACGCACGCACGCGCACACACACACACACACATATTCACACTAACATAAAACATACAATCTAACACACACACATACACACACATATATTCACACACACACACACACACACACACACTCACACACACACACACACACTCACATATTCACACTACCATAAAACATACAATCTAACACACACACACATATTCACACTACCATAAAACATACAATCTTACACACACACATACACACACAAACACACACACACATATTCACACTACCATAAAACATACAATCTAACACACACACATACACACACATATATTCACACTACCATAAAACATACAATCTAACACACACACATACACACACATATATTCACACACACACACACACACACACACACACTCACACACACACACACACACACTCACATATTCACACTACCATAAAACATACAATCTAACACACACACACATATTCACACTACCATAAAACATACAATCTTACACACACATACACACACATATATTCACACACACACACACACACACACTCACACACACACACACACACACACACTCATTCACACTACCATAAAACATACAATCTAACACACACACACATATTCACACTACCATAAAACATACAATCTTACACACACACACACACACACATATTCACACTACCATAAAACATACAATCTAACACACACACATACACACACATATATTCACACACACACACACACACACACACACACTCACACACACACACACACTCACATATTCACACTACCATAAAACATACAATCTAACACACACACACATATTCACACTACCATAAAACATACAATCTTACACACACACACATACACACACAAACACACACACACACACACACACACACACACACACACACACACACACACACATACAAACACACACACTACTATAAAACATACAATCAAACACGCACATAATACATCACACACATCAACAGTTATTTTGTCACCACAACTGAAGTTTGTAAATGTTTTAAAAAATGTAAGCAGCTTGGATAAAGTACGCCTGAATGAAGTCGTTTGATTTGTGTGTATATTGTAAGAAGCAACTTGTGTTAAACAGATACAAATAATGAATTAACTGGTTATGTCGTACCTGTTGTAATGTATATAAAGAGCCATAAATCGTTTAGAACATTTTATTTTAAGTGTGTGTGAATACGCCGTGATTCAAACGGTCTAATAACCTTTAATAAAAATGTATTTGTATAGTTACATGTTGAAAGAATCAAAACTGCATAATGTTAAATGAACATTTAAACTAAGATAACATTTACGTGGAATATTTGCGACCATCATACTGCACCGGTAACACTGTTGTAATTAAAACATCCTCTAATTCAATATTTGTTCGACTCGCTTTAAATGAGCGAGTAATTGCATAAATTGTAGATCAGTTACAGAGTTAGACTGATGCACAACGTTTGAATAAGTAGTCTGTCAAGAACCATTGGTGTTATAAGATACGAATTCGAAAACAGCTGCAATGTATAGAATTTTACGAGTGAAATGTGGTTTGATCAGGATGGGAGTGATATTTACGTCAATTATTTTCTGGATTTTTGGTAGGTAAAATTACGAAATTAGTTTTGTGCGATCTAACTACAATAAGTGTCCTGTACATGTATTTTTGCATTTTAAAATAAACGCAAAACATTATTGAAATTGCATTTATTTTGTTATTAAAATATTACCTGGCTAATTGCTTTTCTCTTCTTCAACGTATATTTAACCAATTTCAATTCACCCAGGACATGCAGAACTATTAATTGTATTTGGTTTTCTACCACTTACAACACGTCAATTTATATAAATTTCAAACTGACTTATTATTGGTCAGAAAAATCTCACAATTCAACAGGTTTTGACAACTTTAAGATTGACGGGGGTTGCAGTCATGCTGAAAAGTCGAGCTGTTTAGTCTGGTCACTATTGAGGACGTTCTGAAGTCATGGCCCCTAAACGGTTCGAAAAACACATTTAAAGCTTAAATGCAAAAATAGAATAATCGAAAAATAAAATAGAAATTCGGGAAAAATCAACCATTTCAGAAAACTACAGGAAATACAATAAGGATATAACTTAGCAGATTACAAATATTTAAAAATTGCTAGTGAATCGGCACTGTTACCATTGGCGGCGTTAGACAATTTAAACCGTGTTTTACCGTATAGTTCTGAATGTGAAAATGGCCTAAATTCCCATGAGTAGAAATACACGTTTAACGAAGCTTCAGAGAGGCCACAACATAAATTGCGTTGCCGAAAACGGCGACCCTATATTTTCCATTGGTTTTAGAAATGCCTATGAGGTGACATCACACCTTTAAGAATCAATCGTGTGTAAACTGAAATTATTATTATATTTAGGCAGTTTTGGTGTGTGTTTTAACTATGGGTGTGTGTTTTGGTGGCGAATCGCGCAATAACAGCTCGTTGAATGTTACAACAAATGATTTGGTTTAGATTTGGACAGACTGTATTAATTATAAAGCACTTTTGCTTGAACTCTTAGATAGAAATATGTGTAATATTTGCTCGGTAATTAACGTTTTTTAAAAAAATTAAACTTCAGGGGTTTAATTTTGTAATCAGAAAATTAGTCTTGGAGACATAATTCGAAGAAGAATTTTTTTCCTGGCTCGGCTCTGCATTAAATTTTCTTTTTTTTTTATATTGTATTTTGCAAATGGGCAGAGTACTGAATGTTGTACTGCGTTTTACGTCGAAAAGTGCAATGGGAAATTATTCCAAAATAACATATATATCCACAAATGTTAGTGGCTTTGATTTAACTGTTGTCCCAATTTATAATCTATATTTTAGAAGAGGTGTTTATTTTCCGCTAAATAACTGCCTGCTTTTTTCGATTTCCTAAACGTTGTACATAATATATACTACGGAATGATTTTGGCCATTGTTTGCCCACCTGTGATATCTCACAGGGCAACACTGACTCTGCCGAAACAGCGCTTGTTTAATGACTCATTACAGATTTGTTCTCGCGTTTACATTTGGCTTGCAGAAAGTATTCAGCTGCAAAAACACCCCTTCTAAAATAGGGTGTCAAAACCGGTTTAAGCAACCTAGTCGGTCCATATTGCCGACTGACCGTTCCAAGGCGGTAACTGTCGGGTTTGCTCTTTTCGTTAAATGACTCATCACAAATGTGTTCTTACTTTTCGCTTTGCTTGCATGTGAAATACCATTGTTCTGTGCCTTTTCGGAGTTTGGTATATGTTGCAATGCTCATAGGACTTTGTCATATATATTCTTATTAAGGTATTTTCGTCGCATCCGGTAGCTTTTTTATGTATTTATTTAAATGTAATTTAAGTAAAACACAGTCATATAGACAACAGTGTCTGATTAATCAACACGGTTCTATTAGTTAATGTTACTGACAAGGTTGTAACTGTTGTCCCGATATATCCTCGGTATTTTAGAAATGGTGTTTTTGCAGCTGAATACTTGTTTGCTTTCCAATGCGTTGCACATGTGATTTACCAAGGACTAATGTTTACCATTATTTGCAAAGCTTTAACTGTGTACAGGTCTAAACTTACATCGCCCGAACAGCGCATTTCAGCCCTTTAAATATGTATGTACCTTGCATTATTTCCCGATTTATATGCATATGACATAAAGTAAAATGTTATCAACTCTGGCAATAAGAAGTTAACAATATTGCTCCATTTAATTGTAAAATCATTACGTTCGCAATAATGTCCGCTTATAGCTAAACGAAATAAGCATTTATGTTCTTCGTTAACATGCATATGGAAGTTATATGTTTTTAATGTTTAACAAACAAAACAAACATAAACTTGAAGAAAAAAAAGAAAATGAGGTATCTGTTATAGAATAGGTAAATAAGAAAAGTTTCTATCAAAATTTTCACAGATATTTAAATTTTATCTACCTGTAGACAAAGGCAAACAAGGTAAATGCAAATGTGACAAAACACAGAGACGAGACATAACACACATAAAGAAAAAAACATCAGTTACCGCCTTGGAACGGTCAATCGGCAAAAGAGCCAACTGGGGTGCTTAAACCTGGTTTGTGGAGCGCTCCAACCTCGCACTTCCTGAAGGTTTTTCTAGGAAACAAACAGTGTAAATAACAACATCCCGTCAAAGTGAAACAACCAACAGTAAGCACCTGCATCGGGAGTTAAAACAGGAAGTCATGGTCTATTTGATGTAAGCTTGGTCGAACTGCTCTTTGTTCAATAGCTAATGTTCGTTATATACGAGGCAGCTCTTGAAGTATAAAGCTCAGTACAACGTTGACGTTTTGTTTAAATCAATGTGTAAAAGCGGTTGAACACCAGTAAATTTAAAGTTCTAGAAAGTAGCCAGCGAGAGAGAACAAGTCCTAGCCGATGATAAAAATACATGTGAAGATATATTTAGGTAATGTACGTAAGCGGTTCAACCAAGATTTATATATACGGTTTTTTATATCATCGCCAATGAAGACAAAAGTCAGTACATTACTCATAATAATGGCTTAATATACACTTAAGAGTGCAATACGGAAATACATTTGGACAAGTGCCCAGATTGGGAACGCGTTCAAATATAACTCCCTATAATTAGTATCAGTGTAAAATGAACTAACCTATTCTATTTCCATGGGTTTTATGTTAAGGACGTTGTATTATACACATGATTATACTTCCGCTGTTTATACTTTGGATTTATTATAATTCGTTGTTTTGAGACGCTTTAATAGTACACTCTTATAAAATTTATACGTAATGTAAAACGCGTGCATGCATCCATTGCCAGATGCTAATTCGTTAACAATATAAAAGTAGTAGACAAAAAACACAATCAGTCATTATTTTGTTTGTGTAAATCGTGAAATGATATCGTATATTTGCAAAAAGATTCTTTGTGTCAAAAATTGTCAACATCCAAAATATAATATAGGAACTAATATTTACAACGGCTTTTCTAAACAAATTGATATTTTGACATATTAAACTATGTGGCTATTATCTTGTACACTCTACATCACGAAACGTCATAATTGTCTGAATTGCCCCTTTGTTATTATTAAAACATAATATGTACATATTTTTCACATAAATTCCTGTCCAGTCTAATGCCTTGCCTCATTGTTGACCATTCCAGTGCTTATGGGCCACAGTATGTTTGAAAAGCAACATACATACAACAAAAACACCAATCCACGGGTCCGGCTGAACAAACCAGTGGAGAACGTCATTTGTCGCCTGAGTGTCAGCACGCCACTTATAACTTCAGACACACTTACAGATCTCTCAACCTGGGATTTTAAAAGAACTGTGAAATGCCCATACATTGACGTCAAGAACATTTCACAAACTCGTCAGAAAGCCATATTAGACTGTTCTTCCATTCCATCGATTAATCTCGTGACAACTAACAATCAATCTGATGTCTTTCAAGTCGAATTCGGCGATAACTGCTTGAAGAAAGTCATTGATCAATGTTGCACAGATACTAAACCTGTCCCGAACGTGATTCATTATGTTAACTACGGGAAACACACACTGGGCTTTTTCCAGTTCCTGAGCTACATTAGTGTTCTTCGTTTCATAAAGCCATGTTTGTTTCTGATTCACGGAGACTTTATGCCAAGCGGTGAGCTGTGGGACTATTTTTTGTCCATATACCCAAATGTTATCCACGTCAGGAGGGAAATGGTCACTTCCATATATGGACATACATTGGCCTACAAGGAACATGGATCAGATATAATGAGGATTGAAGCAATTCAAGGTAAGAACTTGTGCATGTCTTGAATGCATTTCACCAATCGGAATCTGGGAAGAAAAAAATGCATTTGCATCACGCATCTTAATTTGGGCAATTTAAATAGATGATCAAATTTTCTCTCTTAAACATTTAGCAGGCAAGTATTTTGCTAAGGTTTGAAATAAATAGAAGAAAATCGTACATTATTCTTGTGACTGATCGGTTACACGTTTATCCACTCAGTTTATTCTCGATAGCATATGTTCAAGTCCCAGTCGAGACATCCTCGGCTCAAAATGTCTTAAAGTTGACATGCAGTGAGAAATGATATGTACAAACACGTAGCGTAACCACAAACCTACGCAGTTCGGTGTCCCACCCCATAGTACCTTCAACCTAACTCAGTTTGGCGTTCTACCCTAAAGTACCTTCGGTCTAACGCAATTTGGTAACCAACCCCAAAGTACCTTCGGTCTAACGCAATTTGGTGACCAACCCCAAAGTACCTTCGGTCTAACGCTATTTGGTGACCAGCCCTAAAGTACCTTTGGGCTAACGCGATTTGGTGACCAACCCCAAAGTACCTTTGGTCTAACGCAATTTGGTAACCAACCCCAAAGTACCTTCGGTCTAACGCAATTTGGTGACCAACCCCAAAGTACCTTCGGTCTAACGCTATTTGGCGACCAGCCCTAAAGTACCTTTGGGCTAACGCGATTTGGTGACCAACCCCAAAGTACCTTTGGTCTAACGCAATTTGGTAACCAACCCCAAAGTACCTTCGGTCTAACGCAATTTGGTGACCAACCCCAAAGTACCTTCAGTCTAACGCGATTTGGTGACCAGCCCCAAAGTACCTTCGGTCTAACGCTATTTGGTGACCAGCCCAAAAGTACCTTCGGTCTAACGCTATTTGGTGACCAGCCCTAAAGTACCTTCGGTCTAACGCGATTTGGTGACCAACCCCAAAGTACCTTCGGTCTGACGCAATTTGGTGACCAGCCCCAAAGTACCTTCGGTCTAACGCTATTTGGTGACCAACCCCAAAGTACCTTCGGTCTAACGCGATTTGGTGACCAACCCCAAAGTACCTTCGGTCTAACGCAATTTGGTGACCAGCCCCATAGTACCTTCGGTCTAACGCGATTTGGTGACCAACCCCAAAGTACCTTCGGTCAAACGCAATTTGGTGACCAGCCCCAAAGTACCTTCGGTCTAACGCTATTTGGTGACCAACCCCAAAGTATCTTTGTTCCTGTGCAGTTTGGCGTCCTACCTCAAAGTACCTTTGGACCTACGCATTTTTTGTGTCCCACCTAAAAATACATTTGGTCTTACGCAATTTGATGTCCCACCCGAAAGTACCTTCGTTGTAACACAATTTAGTGTCCTACCCCAAAGTAACTTCAGTGTAAGACAATTTATTGTCCTACCCAAATGTACCTTCAGTCTGACGTAATCTGGGTTACACTTCGATAATGTACTAACTCCCTGTAGTGCTTTTGATCCATGAAACTATTGTTATTATACCCCCTGTCTTTGGAAGAATCAAGACAGTTTTTTTTCTTCCAAATTCTGATTTTGATATATTTAGCACTGTAACAGCTAAAAATAGAACACGTATGGTAAATAAGAAAAGGTCCTATCAAAATTTTCACAGATATTTAATTTTTTTATCTACCTGTAGACAAGGGAATCAAAACTTACCCAAATAGCAAGTATCTTTCTACTTGTGTGTAACCTTATTAACTACAGGCCGCAATAGCTCAGGCGGTAGAGCGTCGGCTTGCGGATCGTGAGGTCGTGGGTTCGAACTCCGGCCGGGTCAAACCAAAGACTTTAAAGTTAGTAGAAGTGGCTTCCCCCCCTTCACGCTCGGGGCTAAGGGGACAGCATTACGCCTGATTCGTCGGTGTCAGTATAATGGACCGGCCGGGTTCAGTCATAAGTCATAAGTTCACTCATAAGTGCCCCTGTGCTATAATGATAGAAATGTCGCTGCGCAGTATCGGCAAAAATGCCGGCTTATCCCATCCCATCCCATCCTTTAATAACTGCCATATTACTTAGCATGTTAGAAAGATACGATTTATAAAATATTATTTTTTTTTCCAAGGTTGAAGAAATCCGGATAATGCCTTGGCAAGTATTTTTAATCCGTGACAATACATTTTTATCACCCTGTTGCATGAAAAGATATATCGTCTTAGACAGTAAAAATGTTAATTAAGATTTGACGATACAGGAATATGTTTATAATTATTTATTTTAGTGCAAACTATATAACTACAAGTGTATTTACATTAACACCGCTTTTAAAACTTCAAAGTATATGTATGTAATAGGTGTCATAATATTTCAAAATTAAGAAGCGCTTGTCAACAGGACAGCCTTACTTAGATCATTATACTTTTCTTCACGCTGTATCCGCAGTTGATGGTTAATGGGTAAGGGTAAGGAAACGGGGTGGAAGGGTTTATTTCGATCATTTTTATTTCTTTCAATCAATAAATATATGCGAATTATTAATTATCTGTGCATTTAAAAAAATACTGTACATAATAGTAACAAGAAGCTTTCAATCATTTTGATCAGTTATTTAAAAGCTAAATAATTATATGTAAGTGTAACGACTAACTGTCCTTAATTTTCATTTGTAACTATGAGTTAATTTAATTAGTATATGTGCTTAATTTTCATTGGAAAATATAGGTTAATTTAAGGAGTATATTTACTTAATTTTCATTAGTGACTATACGTTATTTTGATGAGTAACTGAGCTTAATTGTCGTTAGTAAGAATAAGTTAATTCAAAAAAGTATCTGTGCTTAATTGTCATTGGAAAATATACGTTATTTTAATGACTTACCATAAAGAATAAATAAATATAAAATAAATGTAAATAAGTAATCTCAAGAAAGACATTCATGAGAAACAATCAGTAAATCTGTTCAGTAATTATCAAGTAAAAGTTATGAGATACTGAAAACGTTACTTCAACACTGCATGAACCTGTCCGCTGAGGTGTAGCTGTCCATCGTCACCGAGAGGACCAGGGTACGATTGTCGGCTGCTTCGATCCTGTTATATATTGATTTTCGATATTCACTATAGTTTATCATTAAAAGAATACAAATTATTAAAGCATTTATCCTTTTCAGTCTACGGTGGTGCTTATATTGACTGGGATCAAGTCTTCTTGCGACCAGTAGAGCCTCTGAGACAATACGACTTCGTGCAATCCCTAGAGGAGGCTGACCACTTTACAACCGGTGTCCTTTTTGGCAAGAGAAACGCAACATTTCTTAACCTGTGGCACCAGGGTTACAAAAACTACACCAAGTCTTGGGGAGGAAACGCGCTCTTTTATCCCTTCCATTTAGCTAAGAAATACCCAAAGCTTATACATGTTGAAGGATATAACTTCACTCGCCCACATTTTGGCCAATTAGATCTAATTTTCAATAAGAATTACGACTGGTCAACGAATTATGCAATGCATCTGTTCATAAGGATGTATAAACGAAAGACAGATATGGAAATAATACGGAAATTAAACACAACCATAGGGTCGGTCAGTCGCCACGTGCTCTTTGGAAACAAAGAATTGTGTGGTGAATAAAGGTGATAACCGGTAGTTTGTATGCAACAATATCTTATATCTGACCAATGAAATGGCGATTGTGGCGTTCTGATACACTTTTCAGACATGTGTAGGACACCAACAAACGACATTTTATGAGATCTGTTCAGGTAATAATATAGTTTATGAAGATATGTAATAAATATTTGTTCCATAACTGACCGATACCACCTTTTAGGGTCGGTTCATTGGCACATAAATTTTTATTTGAGAAGTCTAAATAGTTTAATATGAATAATAATATTCGAGGTTTCTATGTGATTTATGGTCTTCAACTAGTTTTACCTACGACGTCACTGTTAGGACGTTATCAACGTATAGCGTTAATTTTTAATCTGACATTTCGAAGAAAAGAACTATTGCGTTTTCCCGATACGTCGCAAACGGCGAAAGTCAACTAATAGACAGGCGAGACAGCTTTCCAGAGACGTCTTTTTATCGTTTTGTATTTCTCTTGTATCGCTATGCAAATAATTGTCGCGATTAATTTCAAAAATAGCTTTGTCAAGTTCAGTGGTGTTTCTAAATGTATAGACATAATACAATAACTGATCTTTTACAATCGAAAATGTCAACACCTTTCGCCGGAAATCTTTTTTTGTAAACAAAATTCACGTGTAAATGTGTATAAATTAATCATAACTTATAGAAAATATCACCGCTTGGACATTTTGTATTCAAATAGATCCTTTTTTTTCAGTGCTTGCATTTGAGAAACTCGTCAGGAAGTGCGAGGTTAGAGCTCTGTAAAACCGGTTTAAGCACCCAAGTCGGTCCATATTGCCGACTGACCGTTCCAAGGCGGTAACTGTCGGGTTTGCTCTTTTCGTTAAATGACTCATCACAAATTTGTTCCTACTTTTCGCTTTGCTTGCATGTAAAATACCTTTGTCCAGTGCCTTTTCGGAGTTTGGTATATGTTTGGTATATGTTGCAATGCTCATCGGACTTTGTCATATATTCTTATTGTCATTAATGCGGAATGTTTTCTTCTTTCATGAAAGAAAAGGTAGAGATAGTTTGTATGCGTGTGCGTGTATATGATGCGTTAGCGCGGCTGTGTATGTGTATGTGTGTGTATGTTCCTGAAGGAAAAAAGACAGAGCTCCAATGTATTCACTTAAGTTTAATATGACGAAAATGTACTAAACCTTGCAGCCCATTATAAGTGTTGTTATTATAAAAGTATAAATTTGGGTAATTAAAACTTGGTGTTTTTATATTATACTGTGAAAGTATTTAAAATGAATTTATGCAGGGTTTTCCCTGACGCACAAATTTGTGCGTTTTGGCGCATATTTTCGACAGATGACCCGCAAAATGAACTAATATTGCGACACACTGGACGCACAAAATGAATTAATCCACAGCCATAAATTATTGTCTCCAATGACATTGATCTTTGTCAGCTCGTCAAACTGTTGCAAAAAGCGTTTAAGTATCAATTTTCTTCAGTTAGACAAAGTATTTTGTAAATAAGCATCCATTATTTGTTGTCTTAATACTGCTATCCGGTCCAACCAAACGATATGTACTGCGTTTAGGTGACTGGGAACCAGCAATTCTGTGTAGTTAGACGCTGTTTAACGTTCAGCATTTCTTCAATCGTAACAACTCGGCCATTTCCGTAACTTTCGTATTTCATTGTTAATAGTGATCACGCGAGGCCACAATCAGGGACGGACTACTTTCTCTGCATATGATTCCCGATGTCTATTTCCGAAGAAATCGCCGAGGGGTCCCGATTGGCATTTCTTTAAAGCCGTTAAGCGTCGCAATCATTCTCTAACCAGAGGGCGTGCTACACAAGTTTTGCTTACAAAAGCGAAACTTGTGTAGCACGCCCTCTGGTGAGAGAATGCGTCGCAATAGTAATGATCGTTAAGTTTAGAACGCGGCTAAAACCGACCTGTGAATACGCTACATTTTAAAGGTTTGGATGAGTTTTATCTCATAATCTGCATTAATCTTTTAGAACATAGTTAAGTCATACATTGCATATTAATTTTAAGCAAATATATGTTTGACTTTAGAAACCAAACGGTCTAAGGCAATATATTAAAAACACTACAAGGTCAAATTTAACGATATGTAGGAAAGACATGTAGGTTGAACCAATATGAGTACGAATACCTAAGTTTTGACTGTTTTTTGTTTTTGCAACAAAAATCTAAAAGTGAACCATAAACAGTTCTAAAAATGTAAACCATTCTGTCAAAATGTCTCAGTCCAAGCTGACGACGTTTTTTCAAAACAAAAATAAATCATCAACTCAGCCTGAAAATGAACCCCTGCCTGGCCCTAGTTTGCCAAAAAAAAACTAAAACTAGTAGACCCCGTGGGTTTTGCGAAAGCTGGCTTAGTAAATACACTTGGTTGTATATAGAAGATGGTAAGATGAAATGCCACCCTTGTGTCAAAACTGTTCAAGACAACCCATTTGTATCACCTGGATGTATAAACTTTCGTAGTTCTACACTTGTTAGACATCAGAAAACGAATGGTCACACCTCTGCCCTCAAGTTATCCAAAATGAGCAATGACATGTCTAAGTGCATTCAAAGTGCCGAAAAAATGCAAGAACAGTTGCAGACTAGTAGTGTTCAGAGTCAGCGCCACATAGTTCAGTTAAGGACTGTTTATTGTTTGGCCAAAAATGGAATTTCCGCAAGAAATTTCACTGAACTAATGAAACTTCAACATGAAAATGGATGCAGTTTAGCTGATGACTTTTATAAGAAGCCAGAAATAGTTGCTGAAATGGATACAGTATTGGCTGATCAGGTTGAAAAGTCAGTAATTGATGACATTGCTGAGAGTCCTTTCTTTGGTCTAATGTTGGACGAGACTTGTGACATTAATGTTGAGAAAAAGCTTGTCATATACATTCGATACATTAAGGATGGTAAAGCATGCACTTCCTACCTTGGCAACAAAAGGGTCACAGACTGCACAGCTGAAGGCTTAAAACTGGCATTGTGTGAGTACCTTGACTCTAAAGGGGTGATTCAAGATGGTGATTACTCAGCTTTGATGGGACTAGGTACAGATGGGGCCTCTGTGATGGTAGGATGTCATAATGGGGTTGGTGCTAAGCTCAAAGAGAAAAATGACAAACTAGTTCAGGTACACTGTGTAGCCCACAGACTCAATCTAGCAGCTTCACATGCCAGTAAAAATATCAACTACATGCAAGACTACCACAGATACATACATACACTGTACAAGTTCTTTTCAGATTCACAGGTCAGATATGACAAATTAAGAGAACTTCAAACCATTTTGCATGGTGTGGCCAAACAGGTTCCAGAGGGCACATCTGTGAGATGGCTGTCAGTTGAAAGCGCTGTTAAAATGATTTTTGAACATTATGATGGGATCATCATGACTCTGGAAGATGATAAGGATAAGACGGGCAAAGCATCAGGAATTTGGAAATTCATGGCAACATCCATATGTCCTTGTGACTGCACTACTCATCGATGTATTGACCTGCATCGGTATCCTCAGCCTCACATTTCAGAAGGAATCTGTCAATCTTTCTGCAATCAGGCACAATGTTGACTCAGCTGTGGCCACCATGCACACTATTCGTAATGGGTCTCCAACAGTGGACAAAGTCCTGCAAGAGTTGGACCTTGAAGCTGAAAATGACACCAGGGTAACCTATAAAAGTGTGAAAATCCTGCACAACCAAAATCTTACCAAACAGTTCAATGCTGTATGCAGGGATTTTATAGATACCTTGATAGACAATCTTACCACCAGGTTTCCCCATGAAGAGCTTCACTTGCTTGAATGCTTTGACATTGTGTTTAACCCAAGGAGGTACCCCAAGGAGCAATCAAAGCTTGCAGCTTATGGCACAGATCAGTTGAACACACTGTGTGACCACTACTCTGACCTGCTTGATGCTGATAGGTGCAAGGCCCAGTTTTTGCAATTCAAGCACTTGGTGATGTCCCATACAACTGACTGTAGGAGTTTTGACAGTTTTGTCGAAATACTGCTCAACGACTATCCAGAGGTTTACCCAGACCTTGTTGTACTAGCATCAGTCGCTCTGGTGATACCAGTCTCCAGTGCCCCATGTGAGCGGGGCTTCTCACAGCAGAACATTCTGAAGTCAAAACTGAGAAACAGGCTAACCCCTGACAGGCTCGATATGTTGATGATGATCAAGCTCAATGGGCCTGACAACATGGACTTTCCGGCAGCAGCCAGAGCTTTTGGTTCACTCAAATCTAGGAAGAAGTGATTCTATAGTATATGTGACTGCTTTCATATAGGCAGACCTAATATGAACAGTTATAAACAGTTACATGTTTAATTTGTTAAGCCTTTAGGTCTAAGGACCAACTCATTTGTATAATTTCATGTATGGAAATTTTACTGAATATTGAAATTGGTACATGTAAGTGAACATGTTAAAGAATTGAACTTTGAACTTATTTGAAGTTAAACAATCTTGTTAAATGTTCTGGTGTTCATTGTCAACAATGATTATATTGCTATATGTTATAAAAGATATATATTTATGAGAGTGAGTCAGATAGAGAAAATGCTTTCACATTTTAAAATCTGAAATGTACAATATGTGAGTTTGTTTTGTTTTAATAGTATTAAACATAAATAAACAATTTAGCTCTTTTTAAGGTGCAAGACTATTAGTAAAGTGATTATATAATGTGACCCCCAAAATTTACCAATGACCCCCAAATCATAAACCTAGGGGGACACTGTGACCCCCTAAAAAAAATTTTCAAGGGAAAACCCTGTTTATGGACTTAGTATGATGACAAAAATACTAGTTTAATTTTAAGATGCACACGCATGTCAAAATTTAAACAAAATTTATCCATTTTGATTTATGTGTTGTTGTTGTTGTTTTGTTTCCGAATCATTACCAAGGAAATTGATATTCCACTTAGAATTTTTTAAAAATTTAATAATCTGTGACCATACGTAATCAAGTCTAAAGGCTGATTTTACCTTATCCTGGTTATGGTTCCTGATTTAAACATCACTGACCTTTTTCTTATTACGAAATGCAAAATATACATATTATCAGCAGTGTAAACAAAAAACGTGCACACAGCCTAAAATAGATTTTCCTTTAAAATTCGCTGCAATATTTTACTTTAAAATCGAATGTGTTAAAACTGTCCAGGTAAAAATACCTCAATACTGGTGAATACTTGTCAGGTAAACTTTTCTCCAACACCTTTGATTGCAAGTACACACACACACACACACACACACACACACACACACACACACACACACACACACACACACACACACACACACACACACACAAACACACACACACACACACATTTATATATATGTATATATATATATATATATATATATATATATATATATATATATATATATGGCCAACACATATATTTTCATGACTTTAGTCCAATTACATAAAGAAAAAATACGTATTAAGTTTAACATATTATATTACCACCCATGTTGCTTCAATATCTTAATGAAAGCATTACTACAATAATAACATTGTTAATAGAAAATTTAAATTTGTAAATTGATGCTTTATTGGACTGTGCCATATCTTCTACAAAAAGTCTCTAATGATACTAAGCTGTTAATGCTGATTTCTGTTAATTAACATTGTCACATGCTGAATAAGCAACAAACAAAGGCAATAAATATGTACATGGACAATGGGATAGACTAGGGGAGAGGAGCTTATTATTCAACAGCATGTGTGTTGGCTGATAATTAGAATGACAGGTCCATAGAAAAAGGTCATACGACATATTTTACCACAATGTAAACAGCACTATTAACCATATTTTGTGTGCTACTTTTGTGCATGAAAATGTGTGCCAGATTATAACTACCAGCTTTGACATAGGCCAGAATTTACTTTTGATGAAGTAAAAAATTCCCAAAATTACCAAAAATGCCAATGAAAAGTAAACATTAAATAAAAAAAATCCTGACAATACAATATTTTACTTTTAAACATCGGTTTAGCTGATATTAGATACTGAATGCTAAAATACCTTTCACAAATGTGAAACTTGAAGTGTACATGAAGATGACTTTAATCCACGTTGTATAAGTGGAAACATTCTAGATAGAAATTGTACGAAGTTACTGAATTCATGTGAAACTGTACACATTAAAACGTTTTGTCTTTTGGAAGAATGTTATCAATCAATGTTTAAATTTGTGAAGAATCTGTGTTATCAAGTTGTCTTCCAGCGTTTGTTATGCACATGTAAGTATTTGTGGTGGTTATGTTATATATCATTTTCTTTGAATTATAATAGCAAATCAAATAAACATTTGAATACATAGCAAATGTGAATAATATGTATATGTTCATTACAGTTTTATGCTTATTGTAGTGCCTCATAGTGTATGGTATCGAGTGTATATATTTTAAATCGTTATTGGTAAAGGTGGAACATGAATATTTCAAAACATATGCATGTTATCTATTAACTATGTGTAGATATATGTTATTATGTATGTAAACTGGACATCTTCTTAATTTGCCAATTCACAAGAAGTATTCGTAATCTTGGCTGCACGCGAAAAAAGTTATTTAAAACTTTCAAAACGAAAAGGAAAACTATAGGAAAAATGAAGGGCAAAACGTTTTGCTAGTTTTCTGGGCAAAATGTACTTATAGACTCAGCAGAAATACCGAATCACCTATGTTTAATTAAAAAGTATTAATAACAAAAATGACTCTTTCCTAGGGGAGACTGACCGTCTTAAAAATCAGACATTTTCAATACGATGTTATCAATGAGTTACATATAGAAATAATTGCTGAGAGACTGAAAGGCGTGCTTAGAAAAATAAGAAAAAAATGATTAATTATGTACAGTTGTTATTGTTTAAAGTGACATGTTAAATAGCGAATATCTAAGGTTGCTTGTTAAATAGCGCATACGTAAGGTCGCATGTTAAATAGCGCATATCTAAGGTTGAATGTTACATAGCGAATATCTAAGGTTGCATGTTAAATAGCGCATACCTAAGGTCGCATGATAAATAGTGCATATCTAAGGACGCATGTTAAATAGCGCATATATATGGTCGCATATTAAATAGCACATATCTAAGGGTGCTTGTTAAATAGTGCATATCTAAGGGCGCATGTTAAATAGCGCATATCTTAGGGCGCATGAAAAAAGGGCATATCTAAGGTCGCATGTTAAATAGCGCATATCTAAGGTCGCATGTTAAATGGCGAATATCTAAGGTCGCATGTTAAATAACGCATATCTAAGGTCGCATGTTAAATAGCGCATATCTAAGGTCGCATGTTAAATAGCGCATATCTAAGGTCGCATGTTAAATAGCGAATATCTGAGGCCGCATGTTAAATGGCGCATATCTAAGGTCGCATGGTAAATAATCACATGTAAAATAGCGCATATCTAAGGTCGCATGCTTTATACCGCATATCTAAGGTCGCATGTTAAATGTCGCATGCCTAAGGTCTCATGTTAAATAGCGCATATATAATGTCACATGAAAAATAGCGCATACCTATGGTCACATGTTAAATAGCGCGTATCTAAGGTCGCATGCTTTATAGCGCATATCTAAGGTCGCATGTTAAATGTCGCATGCCTAAGGTCGCATGGTAAATGGCCCCTACCTAAGGTCGCATGATAAAAAGCGCATATCTAAGGTCGCATGATAAATACCGAATAGCAAGGGGCGCATGCTAAATAGTGAATATCTTAGGTCGCATGTTAAATAGCGCATATCTAAGATCGCATGATAGATACCGCATAGCTAAGGGCGCATGTTAAATAGTGAATATCTAAGGTCGCATGTTAAGTAGCGCATATCTAAGGTCGCATGTTTAATAGTGCATATCTTAGGTCGCATGATAAATAGTGCATATCTAAGATCGCATGTTACATGGCGAATACCTAGGGTCGCATGTTAAATAGCGCATATCTAAGGTCGCATGTCAAATAGCGCATATCTAAAGTTGCATGTTAAATGACGCCTACCTAAGGTCACATGTTAAAAAGCGCATATCTAAGGTCGCATGTAAAATGTCGCATGCCTAAGTTCGCATGTTAAATAGCGCCTACCTAAGGTGGCATGTTAAATAGCGCATATCTAAGTTCGTATGATAAATACCGCATAGCTAAGGGCGCTTGTTAAATAGTGAATATCGAAGGTCGCATGTTAAATAGTGAATACCTAAGGTCGCATGTTAAATAGCGCATATCTAAGGTCGCATGTTAAATAGGGCATATCTAAGGTCGCATGTTAAATAGGGCATATCTAAGGTCGCATGTCAAATAGCGCATATCTAAGGTCGCATGTTAAATAGCGCATATCTAATGTCACATGTTAAATAGCGCATATCTAAGGTCGCATGTTATATATCGCATTTAAGGTCGCATGTTAAATGACGCCTTCCTAAGGTCGCTTGTTAAATGGTGCATATCTAAGGTCGAATGATAAATACCGCATAGCTAAGGGCGCATGTTAAATAGTGAATATCTAAGGTCGCATGTTAAATAGTGAATACCTAAGGTCGCATGTTAAATGGCGCATATCTAAGGTCGCATGTTAAATAGGGCATATCTAAGGTCGCATGTTAAATAGGGCATATCTAAGGTCGCATGTCAAATAGCGCATATCTAAGGTCGCATGTTAAATAGCGCATATCTAAGGTCGCATGTTAAATAGTGAATATCTAATGTCCCATGTCAAATAGGGCATATCTAAGGTCGCATGTTAAATGGCGCATACCTAAGGTCGCAAATTAATTAGCACATATCTAAGGTCGCATGTTAAATAGCGTATATCTAAGTTCCCGTTTTGAATAGTGAACATTTAAGGTCTTCAAACTGACCGACTGGGGTGCTTAAACATGGTTTGTGGAGAGCTCCAACCTCGCATACCTGAAGGGTTTTCTACCAAACAAACAGTGTAAAAAATATCCCATCAAAGTGAGACAGCTAGCAATAAGCACCTGCATCGGGAGTTAAAACTGATATATGATCTAATATAATATAAAATAACTAGTAATGTAAAAACAATTAACATAAGTGAAAAATGTACAACAGATAAAGCCTCGAATAAAAATATATGAAAACCGAGTTGATTAAACAGACATTGCTGTCTATATGACTGTGTTTAACTTAAATTACATATAAATCATAAAAAAGCTACCGGATGCACCAAAATACCTTAATAAGAATATATGACAAAGTCCTATGAGCATTGCAACATATACCAAACTCCGGAAAGGCACAGGACAAAGGTTTTTCACACGCAAGCAATTTGTTGGTGTATAAAGAACAACCAGTAGGGTTCGTTGATTCACCTTATAGATTATTTATTGTGTCACTTTAAAAAGACAAAACAATGCCTGTAACTTGAAATTCAAATTGTAAAGACATTAAATAACAAGTTGATACAATAATAATTAATATATGTAATAGGTTATGGAAGTACAGTCTAATGGCCGACTTGCATAAAAGATTCATATAATAAACATGAGAAATATACACATGTAGTTTAAATATGAATGACTTCATTAAATAGTGTTTAATACATTATCAAAACATTGCAGATACATTTTAATTTACAACAATTACAAAATACACATTTTTCTTTAGCACTCACCAGCATAAGGTACTGTCACTCATTTAGTGTGATGTTATGGCAGACAACTGCAACAGATGACATCTGAAAGTTTCAAATGTAACTGTGCAATAAAGATGAGGACGTGAAAAGAAAATGCACCAAATCATAATCGGCATTTAAAATCCAATTTAAACATTCAGAATGAGCAATGTATAATTAGCATTGAACCAATTCGACATCAAAATCAATTGACAATGATCAATTCATGACCGCGATTTGAACAGTGTAAGAATTTATAATGATAAAACCGTGCATACCACATTTTACAATAATCAGCCAGTATTTTTTCCCTCTCACATGAACAGTTCTAATGTACTTTGAATTTACTTTAAAACATCCAAAGAAAATATATTCACCACATCAAATCAAATAGTTGAATCATAAAATGCTAAGCTGGTTCTTAAACAAACATACCAATTACCATACATGTATGTACTAGAACATACAGGAAGAAAATGAAATACTACTACATCACATTTAGCCATAGAAAGCTAAAAATAACAAACTATTCTCACTAGAATCACACAGCAATTATCTCTACAGGTGAACTCTACCAAATTGTATGTTAAAATCAATAGATTATAATAACAATTAAATTCAACCCTGATCTGACCACAAAGGCTTGACGGCGAGATGAAATTAAAGGAATCTCTTGCAATAGCCAGTATTTGAATCTTGAGTTGGCGGGATGAGACCAGAGGTTGACATGTTTGAACAAAGTAACAACAAAAAACAACAACAATATATATAAATTATACATTATCCCAGTAACTCCTACAATATCGACAACAAAATTCTGTCTATACGTGTCCTTGCATTCCCAACTGACTAGTGTTCACCTTCGCATACACATGTATACTCTACGCTTGATTGACAAGTGAATTTAAGCTATAGTAAAATATACAAGATTATAATTGGGCAAAAAATCGCTGACGTACTGTGTCCACAAGAGTGATTCAAACGGACGTTTGCGATGTGGACGCCAAGAAATTATTCAGTCAACAACTGCTTAGGATTAGGAATGAACGAACCGCCAGTCAGTCCAGCCGCATGCATGGCGATGCCAATGAAGAGGTGGAGGATGGCTATAGAGTTGTCTCAAGCTCCACTTCCCAAGACATTCTTCCATGATCTGGATAACGCTCTTGCAGGACGTGCCAGAGATGATAACGTTTATGAATTTATACGTCTGTGCGACCATGTTAGAATATATGAGTATCGACTTCAGCTCGTCGAGCGCGCCCGAGCACTGCCGGACTGCCTGCGAACTAGACTAGTGAATCGCTGGAATTCGTCACATGCAAGCAAGGAGAAGAAATAGCCACTGATTGCTGCATTTTCAATGCGTATCAAATGGAGAGCAGACAAATGAGCTGAATAGCATATTTGTCGGTGTCAGCAGCGCTCATGATATTACTAATATCGATGAAAGTCCGATTGGGGACACGATTGTAATACTACTAGCAATGTTGGCAAATGTAAATGCAGAGTTGATACAAATATCACAGGCAAAAGACTCAGAAAAAAATCGCAGCACTGCAGTCAGACATGACAACCGTGGACAGCAACTACCGGACACTTCATGACACGATCAGGAGCATACTAGCTAGATTACCGGAAACAACTTCCGAGGTCAGTAAAAGACAAACGGATGTAGAACGCTTCGGATCGTCTATAGCAACAATAAACCAGAAAGTAATAGACATAACGAGACCAAGTGCGTCTTATCCGCACCTCTCTTCAACAGCAACAACCACCAAAATACAGCAAACTGATACTAGTGAACTAGGAAAACATACGCAGCTTTAACATCCCCGGCAACACCTAAAACCTACAAGCGAATGGAAGGGTTCGGACAAAATGTACAGCCCCTCCAAACCCCAGCATAATAAAACATACCACGTGGACCTACAAACTTCATTAACCTTCATTAACAGTACAAATAAGTGGACCACAAACAGAAACAACCGAGACGGAACACCATCCACAACCCGAGAGAAGTCACAAAGACAGCGGAAAGGAAATAAAAAAAATAGAAACACGAGTGAAACCGACATATACGAGTACATTTACTTTAAACAAAATAACGATCATATCACACATTTGCGACTATTTGTCGGCCGAAATGACTCATCAGCAAATGTAAACGTGCCTAAAAGATCAATAACACCTAATTATTGGTGAAAGGTTTTGGCGCAAGTGAGTAACAAGGAAAAAGTGACAGCTCACAAGAGCTCCGACGCGCGAACATAGATTCGACGACACTCGCGGAAAAAGCAACACCTGGGTCCCAGCTGAACGGAGAGACCTTCATAAACGGAGGACGTACTATAATTTAATTGTTGTTTAATTGTCGTGACAACAATGACTTCGACAGGGAGCGCCAATTTGGGGATACGTATGGAGCCGGACCCTCCACGATAGAGTCAAAGTACAGGTCGTGGAAAGATATGGGTGACAAGGATAGGTAATTACTACAGACAAAATAAAGAACACAATATTAAATATATGTCATTACGATTGTTCTTGTAAATAATGCTTTACTTATTTTGTTAAAACGGTCGCGGTGTAATGTCGTCTGCATTCTCAATATCGGGATACCTAGATAATAATGACATCGACATTTCGCTAATTTCTGAGTATATGCTCTTTCCAAAGTCAGTCATATTTCTTGAAAGTATTAACCGACGATTTTCAGCATACGCAACCTTTGATCATAGACGAGATGAGTTTGGCCACTTAAAATGTGGTAGACCAGGAACTGTCGTACTTTCTAGGAAGACGCTGAATGGACGAATCAGTAGACTACCTATTGAGACTGAGTATAACAACACTGTGCATATATACATATTCTGATCTTACTTCTCAGTATTGTCAGACTACAGCATTGTAGAAATCAGTTTAAGCGACATGGAATCGCTTATAGATCACTATAGCCAATTGCCGCGGGTGACTTTAACGGACAATACTTGCTAGACGGATAAACGGGGAATGCACAATCAAAACTATTGACTAGTATGATAAATCCAAAACAATTAAAATCGGTATACTTTTGGAGCAGGTGGCGAGTTTACGTATGTACACAATCAAACCACGTTCGGTCACTTGCTTGCGGACGTGAACACAGCGCGTGGCACATCGCGTAACCTTAGATCATTTCACGTAGTGGATAGTACAGAAGTATTTTTGTCCAAACCATTCACCGGTTATAGTGAACTATGAAGCCGAATACAGTTACAATTTAATCGGACCGCCCAAGTACACACTTTCATGGGAAAAAGGAACTACTGCTCGCATACAAAATTACTTAAGAAAAAGAATTAAATTGATTTTTGCTGTGTGAAAGTGACAACTGCCATCCAGACTGCTTAAACAATGTAAAGTTGAATGCGCTTAAAGAAACTTACCTCGCAGTAAATATAACAAACGCGCCAAACTGTATTGGAATTCGGATGTTAAGAATGCGCAAGCCCGAATGAAGCAAGCTCTTCGTGATTGGATAAATGAAAACTAACCTCTAGGAAACGATTATCAATCCTATGTTAGATATAAACAGGCCAAGGCTAATTTCAGAAAAAAAGCGGCATTTTTTTCTGAAAACGAAGCAGAAATGATTGATGATTTGAACAAAACAGCAGAACTCGATTATTAACGATTTTGGAGAGCCTTAAAAAGCCTACGGGGAAACCCAGTAAGGCTGTTAGGGACATATTGATTGCAAAAGAACGCTTTTGTGAAATAGAACCGTACATGGGTTCAGAAAGTACTTTGAAGGCGTATTCAGTACTGAACAAACCGTTACAGACGACGACAGTGATATTTTAGAGAGCCTCCAGAGATTCCTCAAAGCTGAATGCAATGACTCAGTCCTAAGTGTCCCTGTCAAAACTATGGAGGTAAAAAAGAGCAATACAGACACTAAGTAAACGCAAGACACCATGTGTCAACAATATTCTAAATGAGCACGAAATACATGGAGGGGAATGCTTGATTCGCTCCTTGTACACTCTGTTTACATCAATAATAACCCATAAACGGTCACCTTTTGTATGGAAAACGAGCGTCATGATCACGATATTCAAAGCAAATGACAAATACAAAGATTGACCCAAATAACTATTGTCCGATGTCCTTTCTTCTTGCTCCCTTGTCTGTACAAATTGTTCGTATTCTTTTATTGCAAAAGTACAGGTGTACCTTATGTCATCCGGGGTATCTTTTCCGAATACACAACAACAAGGGTTTCAGGACTGTGTTAACTGCATTACTACATGTTCTAAATTCCAAGAAACGATTTAGCAACAAATCGAAAATGTCAGCAAGGCATATGTTGCTTGTCTTGATCAAAAGCTGCCCTCGACTCTGTATTGCACGCAGGATTGCTTCATTGACTAGGACAACTAGGATTTACTGGGAAAATTCTTAGAACCATAGGGGATATGTATAATGATCTCAAATGCGTAATTAGGATAAATGGTATTACCTCGGACGAGATACGCGTAGTGAGATCCGCCCGTCAACTTGGAGTATTATCTTCATTTATCTTATTTGTTTTTATCGAACAATTACTAGATGATATAGAAAACAGAAATAACTTGTACAGTACATTCAGTCAAGGCAAGTAACCCGTCATTCGCAGACGACATCTCCCTTATGGCAAATACTCAGCTCCGCTTACAACGGCTAGTAGACATGATGTACATATATTGTCGCGCATGGACAATAGATATGGGTGTAGACAAATCGAATACAATTGTGTTCACACAGCGAGACACCGCACCAGTCCATAGATATACATCAATCAGGCTGATCACGTGGTCCATCTGGGTATACGGCGTGATTTTAACTTAAAACTAAACTGTCACATAAATAAAATATTGCAAAAGGCCAGAAATTCTTTCTATGCCATGGCCTCCCTAGGTGTTACACCCGATGGAGTTAACCCATTAACATCAGTTGACCTGTATTGTAAAAAAGTTAAACCTATTGCCTTATACGGGAGCGAGTTGTGCTGCAATTTATTACCCTCGTGTATTAAATTAATCAATCGATTTGAACATTTTGTATTGAAACCTATACAAGGGTTTTCAGCATGCACAAAACCTGGCGTGTGCGAGGCAATGGCCTGATTGTATCAGGTTACTTGTGACATGACTTTTAGGACATTTATGTTTCTATATAACATATTATCCTTAAACACTATCAGGACCTCCAGAAATATATTTTTGCGAAGATACTCCGTATTCCTGTAAAAAATATCATGTTGCATATGTTTTATATCGGATGTATGTAATCTTTTGCGCAAGCACAACATACACTCATTTATTAACACTGCGTAAATTAATCCCGCAAGTATCCCGACAAAAATATGAGTGGAAACGACATTAAAGATTCGTGTATGCTGCAGAATATTGAGAGTGGCGCAAACGAATGTCGTCCTGTGAAGATTGCTTACTGTTAGGTATTTCAATTTGTCGGGATATTTGTATTCAAACTATTTGATAGAAAAACCTTCAAGGAGTGCGAGGCTGGAGCGTTCCACAAACCAGGTTTAACACCCCAGTCGGTCCTTTTGCCGACTGACCGTTCCAAGGCGGTAACTGATTGTTTTTGGTGTTTTATTGTGTGTTATGCCTCGTCTCTGTCTTTTGTCACATTTACAATAACCCTGTTTGCTTTTGTCTACAGGTAGGTAACATTGAAATAACTGTGTG
>CM017570.1:3356045-3371045 GCA_007844125.1 Sinonovacula constricta | reverse complement strand
ACAGATTGTTTATTTAATAGAAAAACGTTCAGGAAGTGCGAAGTTGATGCGCTCCGCAAACCATGTTCAAGCACAACAGTCGGTCTTTTTGCCGACTGACCGTTACAAGGCG
Organism: Sinonovacula constricta; assembly: GCA_007844125.1. Classification (NCBI taxonomy): domain Eukaryota; kingdom Metazoa; phylum Mollusca; class Bivalvia; order Cardiida; family Solecurtidae; genus Sinonovacula; species Sinonovacula constricta. The sequence goes on along the minus strand of CM017570.1, from coordinate 3,370,933 downwards.
GTAACTGCTGGTTGTTCTGTTTGTGTGTTATATCCCGTATCTGTGTTTTTGTCACTTATACATTCACCTTGTTTGCTTTTGTCTAGAAATTGTGTAGATTTAAATATCTGTGGTTATTCTTATAGGATATTTCTTATTTTCTTATCGGTTATGACTTAAATCAAAAGTAAAGTGTGGGTAAACGGGGTCGCTTTGGCCAAAAGTCTGATCGTGTGTGCATCATGTCTGCAGTTGTTGCTCTAAATTACCACGTATGTAACTATAATATTTGCTTTCATAATTAAACAATAAAAGCATCGAATAGATGTTTTATGTCAGGGTCAAGATGTAGACATATCAGTAGTTTAGATTTGTTTTGTATTCTTATTGACTCTAAGTGACTTTTACACACATACGCAAGCAAGCAACCGCACTCGTGCCTCCACATACCCACCGGACCCACACAAAATCAACCACCCACACATATACTCATGCGCACACCTCCTGTGCACATCCGCACATACATTCACCCAACCACACACACAAGCACACACACACACGCACGCACGCACGCACGCATGCACACACACACATATTCACACTACCATACAATATACAATCTAACAAGCACAAGCACACACACACATATTCACACTACCATACAACATACAATCTAACACACACACCCGCCTAAGATTAGATTACAACTACGAGGAGATAGTTGCCCTCGTCACACTGCACCGGTTGCACTGGTGTAATTATGTAACTGAGCTAAATGAGTAGACGCATTAATTGCGTATTATGCAGTAAAGCGAAATATCAGTTACAGTGTTAGACTGTTAAGAACCATTGGTCTTATAAGATACGAATTCGAAAACAGCTGCAATGTATAGAATTTTACGAGTGAAATGTGGTTTGATCAGGATGGGATTGATGTTTTCGTCCATTATTTTCTGGATTTTTGGTAGGTAATTTACTGCAATTCATTGTGTGATAAAACATTAGCTGGCTACATGCTTTTCTGTTCTTCAACGTATATTTAACAAATTTTAACTCAGCGAGGACATGCAAAATTTTTAATTGTATCTGTTTTTTTACCACTTACATCACGTTCATTTATATAAATTACGAACTGGCTTATTATTGGTGAGAAAAACGTCAAAATTCAGCCGGTTTTGACAACTTCATGATTGATGAAAAGTCGCGCTGTTTAGTCTTGTCACTATTAAGGACGATCTGCAATCAGGACCCCAGACCTCCCTGGACTGTTCAAAAAACACATTTAAAGGTTAAAGGCAAAATTGAATAATGGAAAATAAAGTTTTTGTCGATTGTTAGATTTTGGGACATTTGAAGCTTAAGCGTGATACATCCTACAGACAAACTTCCGTAAACAAATTGAAAATTTAATAATACATACAGTCAAAGCAACAATTCTAACTTGATCCACGAAATATAGTAAAACAGCTTTTGTGCGTATGTGGTGCCGCTTGCAACACTGTCCATATTTATATAAGGAAGCTGAATTTCGGAAGCACTAAGGACTGAAGGAGACTAGACGCGTCAGCTGAATTACAGACATGTTTCAAATGTTGACATCACTACTGTGATTTGTTTAAATTAGAAGTTCAAGTTGTTATATTGTGCATTGCAGATATTTATAAAATGCAGATTTATAAATAGAAAATGCCGAAAAAGAAGAAAACCGAGAGAGAGAGAGAGAGAGAGAGAGAGAGAGAGAGAGAGAGAGAGAGAGAGAGAAAGAGAGAGAGAAATGAACGAAATGAAAGAAATGAAAGAGTCGAAACGGGGAGTGAACTGTTATTGAAACAATATTCCACTAACTATGCATGATATCCTAGGTCGATATATTTGCGATGTCCCCGGGTGGACCTCATGAACAGCTACGGCTCTATACCTGCTAGGAGATATATATAACATATTATGGTTATTTGTACCATTTTATCTATTCGTATTATCTTTTGCCCTTTCGTATACGTTTGGAAGTAGTATTATTTTGACTACACCGAGGTTCTTTGGTGTTCCTACATTGTAAGTATCTCAAGCATAGTTACAAAAGGTAAGGTTGTTGATTAGTAATAATATATTCAAATGATTAAAATCGATTAGTAAAACAATGCTTTGAATATGCACGTCATACTTACCAAGTAAACGCAATTTTTCGTCAAAAATCATGGCTACAATAAACAAATCGGTACTGTAAATACACAAAGTTTCTGAAAATGGCTTGTGTATTTTTATAAATGTAATTTAAGTAATACACAGTCATATAGACAGTTGTGTCTGTTTAAACAACTCGGTTCTTAGTTTGATGTTAGTGACACGTAAACAACTCGGTTCTATTGTTTGATTGTATGACACGGCTGTAATTGTTGTCACGATATACTAGTCTGCTTTCCAATGCGTTGTACATATGATTTACCATGAACTACTGATTGCTATTATTTGCACAGCTTTAATCGTGAACAGGTCTAAACTTACAGCGCATTTTAAGGAATGTACCTTGCATTATTTCCCGATTTATATGCCTATGACCTATAGTAAAATATATATAAAATATTATCATCTCTGACATCAAGAAGCTAGCAATATTGCTCGATTTCTTTAATTGTAATACCATTATGTTCGCAATAACGTCCGCTTATTGCTATTCCAAAATAAGCATTTTTATTCTTCCTTAACATGTATACGGAAGTTGTATGTTTTTAATGTGTCACAAACAAAACGAAAATAAACTTGTAGACAGAAAAGAGACAAGTAAAAGCGTCTGCCTCTCATAGGTAAACAAATTGTATAATCGTTAGGCCATCTTAGTGCAAAGTACTCAGGCAACGAATACAATCAATCAGGAAATATGACAGTCCTATGAGCATTGCAACATATGCCAAATTTGAAAAGGCATATGACTCGAACCCACGCGGTGAGAGGCTTAGCCGCCGACAGAAGTGTATAAACAAATTGATATAAAATGACAATTTTAAATATCTCTTAAAGCAAACCTGCATACATATGTTTATTTCATAAAGTTCACCATTTAAATATTTCAATACGAATGCTTTCATAATAATGGCGATATCTTAAAACTTTTGCTTACTTGGCCCATAACGACTTATCTTAATTTAGCATACGTAGTTTATCTTTTTATCCCGAAAACATACTATTTCTTACAAATCCTACGGTCTGTGACACTCGACCTTGCGTGACTGCGTATCTTTACCAAACATGCCTTTATGACGCGTTTTCGTCTTTTTTTGGTATCCGGCAGTTTGGACCAAACGTATGTTGCTAAAAAAATGATTACCGAAAAAGAAATGCAGTTTATAGTGCCCTACATATATGTGAAATTCGAATCATAAAACCCAAACCATCATTACAAACATCCCCCATTTGAGCCGCACAGTTAGCTATTTAAAACGGGGGAAACTACGTAGTCAATATCTGTCTACATCACATAATATCATTATCCAGATTGTCCGTTCTGATGTCGACGTCTAGTTTTTAACAGATATATCTATCGTGCTTTTAAAAGATTTGAAATAATTAACATTAAGATCAAATTATTTCACGAGTTGTACTGACAATTGAGGAAGTGGTAAGATTCGTGTTTACTCAGCCTAACATACGTATACGTAAATAGAAAAATGTCCAATAAGAAGGACCAGAGATATTTACATCAAAACTACCTGTAGGCAAAAGCCACAGAGACGAGACATAACACACACAAAGAAAAATACCGGCAGCTACCGCCTTATACGAGTTTATGAAGATGTTTTTTTTCCCCACATTCTTCCAAACAGGGGTAAAATATTGTTTCATTGTTATAGGCACAAAGGTAGATACCACCATAAAAGGAACGTAATTTTATCATTTTTGTTAGCTATTGACATTTGTTATGTATTTTCCATGGTTATATTGTGCTTGTTTATGTTTGTGCAATGTGCACGTTTTGTAGACTGCTAATTTATGTTCTTTGAGTTTTAAGTTTGTATATAGAAAATGCATTTCGTTTGATAAAACCATACGCCACAAGATTTACGACATCAAAAGCGTCGAGTAAAATATGACATAACACAATACTTTGTAATGTGAGCTTTGTTTACGGAGTTGTAACAAAAACATCAAAAAACCCGACAGAAGATTGTTTGAATAAATCTAGAATTTACCATTGTTTATTGTACAATTGGGCCGACACCAACAATATACCTTTTCTGTTTTACAAAATACATGCAAATTGAACAAGAATAAAAAAAAATAATGACACAGAAGTCAAAACATAAAAACACAATGAGACATTGTAACAATCTTCATTAAGTGCGTTGATTTGTAAACATCACAAACTATGACACAATCTTCCAGAGCACCTTATGACGTAACGTCAAGATTGTCCGAAGGGCACTTTTTCATAATGTGGGCCGCATGAATGGCCTCTGTCCTTACATGATCCGGTTCAGAGCAGCAGAAAGCAGCCAAGCCCAGCCCTGGATATAGTCAATATATATTGGCCTAGTAGATAATGCTGAATCATTTGGACACTCGGTATTATAGTAGTTTGCTGCCCATTTTGAGCTTTTCTTCTAATCAATGATTGATATTCTTACGCGGCATTGCTTATTCATACTTATACTTTTATGTTTATTAAAATTGTGCAATAAAATAAATTTAAAGTTTAAGCAGATAACAATATTGATATTAACATTTGAAGCATGCCTGGACACTATTGACGCGACATCGTTAGACATAAATATTTATGCTATGCAAGCACTACTTTTTCAAGGAGAATAGTCAAGGTCATGCAATGTCAATCCTGTATACTTCCGAAATCTAGCTTTTTCGTAATTCTGGACGGTGCCAAATACTAACGTTTTCTGCTAAATCTTGGTAGGATGAAACTATAAGGGATCTTATGAAATAAGGTTGTCAACAAGTCTGGTAAAATGAGTTATCTGTTATAGAAGTCATTGTCGATTTTAAGCTTGGTTGAACTGCTCTTTATTCAATAGCTAATCTCCGTTACAGACGAGCCAGCTCTTGAAGTATAATGCTCAGTACAACGTTGACGTTTTGTTTAAATCAATATGTAAAAGCGGTTGAACACCAGTAAAGTTAAAGTTCTAGAAAGTAGCTAACGAGAGGGAACAAGTCCTAGCCAATGATAAAAAATATAAGCAAAGATATATTTAACTAATGTAAGTACGTAAGCGGTTCAACCGAGATTTATATATACGTTCTTTTCTATATCAACGCCAATGAGAACAAAAATCACTATAAAACTCATAATTATGGCTTAATTTACACTGAAGAGTGCAAAACGGAAATACATTTGGACAAGTGCTCAGATTGGGAACGCGTTCAAATATAACTCCCTATAATTAACTTCAGTGTAAAATGACCCAACCTATTCTATATCCATGGGTTTTATGTTAAGGACGTTTTATTATACACATGATTATACTTCCACTGTTTCTTCTTTGGATTTATTATTATTCGTTTTTTTCGAGACACTTGGATCGTACTATCTTAAACATACGTAATATAAAACGCGTGCATGAATCGATGATTGATTTCGTTGATATTATAAATGCAGTAGACAAACACACAATCAGACAATATTTTGTTTGTGTAAACCGGTAAATGATATCGTTTTGCAAAAAAAATATTAGTGTCAAAATTGTCAACATCCTTTATGTAATATGCGAACTAATATTTACAACAGCTTTTCTAAACAAATTGATGTTTAGACATATTAAACTATGTGGCTAAAATCTCGCAAACATCACATCACAAAACGTCACCATTTTCTAAACTGCCATTTTGTTATATTTTAACTATAAACATTTTTTTTCACATGAATTCCTGTCCAGTCTAATGCCTTGCCTCATTGCTGTCCATTTCAGTGTTCATGTGGTACAGTATGTTTGAAAAGCAACATGCATACAACAAAAACACCAATTCACGGGTCCGGCTGAACAAACAAGTGGAGAATGTTATTTGTCGCCTGAGTGTCAGCACGCCACTTATAACTTCAGACACACTTACAGATCTCTCTACGTGGGGTTTTACAAGAACTGTGAAATGCCAATACATTGACGTCCAGAACATTTCACAAACTCGTCAGAAAGCCATTTTAGACTGTTCTTCCATTCCATCGATTAATCTCGTGACAACTAACATTCGCTCTGATGTCTTTCAAGTCGAATTCGGCGATAACTGCTTGAAAAAAGTCATTGATCAATGTTGCACAGATACTAAACCTGTCCCGAACGTGATTCATTATATTAACTACGGGAAACACACACTGGGCTTCTTCCAGTTCCTGAGCTACATGAGTGTTCTTCGTTTCATGAAGCCATGTTTGTTTCTGATTCACGGAGACTTTATGCCAAGCGGTGAGCTGTGGGACTATTTTTTGTCCATATACCCCAATGTTATCCACGTTAGGAGAGAATTGATCACTTCCATATATGGACATAAATTGGCCTACAAGGAACATGGATCAGATGTTATGAGGATTGAAGCAATTCAAAGTAAGAACACGTGCATGTCTTGAATGCATTTCACCAATTGGAATCGGGAAAGAAAACAAAAATACCTTTGTTTAACGCATCTTAATTTGGGGAATTTAAACAGATGATTAAATGTTCTCTCGTAAACAATTTAGCAGGCGAATCTTTTGCAAAGGTATGAATTAAATAGGAGAAAACCGAACATTATTCTTGTGACTGATCAGTTACATGTTTATCCACTCAGTTTATTCTCGACAGCATATGCTCAAGTCCCTGTCAAGACATCTTCATTTGAAAATATCTTTATGTCGATATGCAGTGATCAATGATATACACAGATACGTAGCATAATTTAATACCTTCGCAATTTGGTGACGCACCTCAACGCACATTCGGTGGTCTAACGCAATTTGGTGAACTACCTCAAAGTACATTCGGTCTAACGCAATTTGGTGTCTGATCCAAAAGTACCTTCGGTCTAACGCAATTTGGTGTCTGACCCCAACGTATCTTCGGTCTAACGCAATTTGGTGATCTACCAAATGTACCTTCGGTCGAACGCAATATAGTGATCTTCCCCAAAGTACATTCGGGCTAACGCACTTCGATGACCTACTTCAAAGTGCCTTCGGTCTAACGCAATTTAATGTACCACCCCAACGGACCTTCTGTCTAACGCAAAATGTTGATCTACCCCAAAGTCCCTTCGGTCTAATTCAGTTTGGTGACCTAACCCAAAGTACCTTCGGTCTAATGCAATTTAGTGTCCGAGTCAAAAGTACATTCGGTCTAACACTATTTGATGTCCGACCCCAAATTACCTTTGGTCTAACGCAATTTGGTGTTCTACCTCAAAGTACCTTCGGTCTAACACTATTTGGTGTCCGACCCCAAATTATCTTTGGTCTAACGCAATCTGGTGTTCTATCCCAAAGTACATTTGGTCTAATGCAATTTAGTGTCCTGCCCCAAGTACCCTCGGTCTATCGCAATTTAGTGTCCTACCTCAAAGTACCCTCGGTCCTACGCAATTTGGTGTCCCACCTCAATGTACCTTCGGTCTATCGCAATTTGGTGTCTTACCCCAAAGTACCTTAGATCCTTCGCAATTTGGTGTCCCTCCCTAAAGTACCTTCAGTCTAACGCAATTTGGTGTCCCACCCCAATGTACCTTCGGTCTAACGCAATTTAGTATCATACCCCAAAGTACCTTTGGTCCTACGCATTTTTGGTGTCTCATCTTAAAAACATTTGGTCTTACGCAATAGACCATTTCAAACATCCAGTGCGCATGCGCCGATTTATATCTTGCGCTACGAGACTTGACCCGTTTTCTCGAGATTTTCAAAACTGGTGGCTCTTGCGCAAAGGATTTAATCATTTGTGTCCGTACCAAAATATTTTATTGTGATTTAGTAGGACGTCTCGTTGATAAGACGCTTGCATGTTTTGTTTGACGTCATACGACGTAAACCAATCGAACAGTTCGTTACAGAAACTGGCGGATGTACTTTAACCTTAAAAGGTGATGGTAAACGAGGCCGTTCGTTTGACATTGATGATAGCAACAACCACCCATTTCTATAAATGACAAAATATGATCAAAACTATACATTTTCTGAAAGTGCTACTCATGCCAATTAAAAAAATATATAGGTTTCCCATGTAGATGTATAACATAATTGTTCTGATGGACCAGAAAATACAAAAAATCAACCTTCGAAAAAAAGTCAATTTTTAATTTCAAGGAAATTCTGACCTCATATATTATCTAACCAAAAGAAGATACAAGAAACACAAACTACTGTTCTGTTAACTAGTCTGCTATATACACATCAATTTTAACTGTACCTGAACATTTTCAAAGAGATATTCTTGTCTGACAGTAACGTGTTATATCCAAGAATTATAGGAAAGTATTACTCACTACAGTCACATGTCATCCTTAAAATGATTATCTCATATAAACATGAACACATGCTGTTTTGCCGAAAACAGGCACATACATAAAGTCGCATAAAACAAACAACTTTCTTAGAAAACAAGTGTGTTTTGTTTTTCGGTTTGCACATATTAGCGCCAATTAACGGCTGTTAACAACATTGTTCATGCACTTATAACATAGAGTCGCTAATTACATCACTGTGATTTTAATTTCTTCAAGGTTTGTAAAAAAAAAATAAATGCGGTGTTATTTCTTTCTGGCGCGGAGGGCTCTCTGGCTAACACTGCAACATCAAAGAAAATTCTGGGAAACAATCGACGGTCACTATCATTTGAAGTCGCCGAAAATAAATATTTTTGTTTCAAATTGACCGACCCACTTTTTCTCTAATACTGTGTAACATGATATCGATCGATAATTGTCTTCAAGCTGCCATTTAGAAGATAGAGAGGGTATGAACGTTGGGTACTGTTGAGAGATTAAAAATGATAAGTACACGTGAACGGCGTGTGCTATGAAAAAAATGCAACGTTATTGACGATTTACCTTCGCGGCATAAATATAAGTTCTAAAGGAGTGAGAGTGGAGGGGGAAACTGTACTATGTAGTAATATTTCAGACTGCGCATGTTTTTACTTATATAAATATCCTTACAAACTTTTTTAGTCCATTGAATGATCATAAACATTTTTATAAAGGAATTATTTATATTTAAGGTATGGATTAACTACAAAAGAATAGACGAGCTATTGAAATAGCATTTCAATACATTTGCAAGAAACACGAGATGAAAATATACATAAGATTGTGTTCCTTGAGATCCCCACATCCACGTTTCCTCTTCCTTAACGAAAAAATAGTGGGGTTGGGAAAGGGTGCACCATTGTGGGTACTGCTAAATATAGCGTTAGGTCCTTTTATGATCCAAAAACGATATTGTAGACCTTAGTGTTTTGTCCTTTTTGTTGTCCTCGCGTAAGTCAATGCATATTGCTCTTTAAATGGTGAAGGTCATAAACATAACATAACATAAACCACACGACTGCCATATGGTGACAGTTTCAAACACAGCTGCATAGCGGATGCATGTGTTCTTGCGAAGGGGAAAAGACGCCAAATGACACTAGACAAACAGGTGTCATAAAACTGCCAACTAGCTTAATTAGTTGGGGTGTCTGCTCATGTCTTAAAATTAGGGATTCAATTAGAGTAGAACTTTATGATAGTATGAAAAGGACCCACGCGCATAGAGAAACATAATATGAATTTACAAAACGATATATTTTAAATTAATACATTTCTATCTTTAAATGGGAACAAAAGTTAAGTACCCGGTAGGGCCCACTTTAGACCACATTTTGGCATAGAACATTCAAGCCATGAATGGGAAATAAGCCGTAGGCAGGCGTGTAGACCCTCATTCAAATAGTTGCAAATCAAGTAAAGTCAAAAGTTGTATGCAGATTTTTAATCGCGGTCCACGAATTCCTATTAATCATATGTAATACGTAATAGCGCATTATGAGACCGATGGCATTAAGAAATATGGATTTTGACACCATTGTCCACATTTACAACATTGTTCATTATAAGATATGTAACAATTAAGATTAGAAGCATAAGAAAATTTGCTTGACAAAGATCCATACCCCTGTAACTAAAGTAATGATGATGCAAATGACGGTGATGCTGCTGCTGCTTCTGCTTATAAAGATGATGGTGATACCGATGCTGTTTATGATTATTATGTAAAAGGTAAAAACGGTTACGGTGATGCCCATGACGATTATGATGTAGATCGTGATGGTGGTGATGCTGCTGCTGATGATGATGATGATGATGGTGATAATACAGGTAATATGGTATCATGATGATGATCATGTGTGGCCAGTTAAATTAAATGGCGGTAATGATTATAATTTCTTTAATATTTACCATGTAAATGGACTGATATAAGTTCGTTTTTATTACGGTTGTTTTATTTAACTGTCAATTGATGATTGTATACGTGCACTATTTCGTTCAATTAGATAATACAAAATCCGGAAGTGAAGAGCCCCCAGTTTTGCAAAACACGTCGAGTCTCGCGAGATTTTCTCACAAAGCGTCTACTTGATCAGCGGAATAGGATTTGCCAGACGCTTGGTTTTAAATGGTCTATTTGATGTCCCACCCGAAAGTACCCTCGTTGTAACACAATTTAGTGTCCTTCCCCAAAGTACCTTCGGTGTAAGACAATTTAGTGTCCTACCCCAAAGTACCTTCGGTCTGACGCAATCTTTATTACGCTTCGTCAATGTACTCAATCACTTTAAGGACTATGATCCATGACATTATTGACATTGTAATGTTTTTGAAATCATCATCATCATCATCATCATCATCATCATCATCATCATCATCATCCATCATCATCATCCATCATCATCATCATCATCATCATCATCATCATCATCATCCATCATCATCATCCATTATCATAATCATCATCATCATCCATCATCATCAGCATCAGCATCAGCATCAGCATCATCAGTATCGTCATCATCCATGTACTAAGCGTATCTTTATTTACAGACAATCACCATCACTCAAGTCAGTGTTATTCGCTGTTATCTCTTCCTGTATTCCATCGATTGCATTTACTTGTTATTTAAACGCATCTTCCTAAATAGATGTTGTACTACAACGACAGTTTTTTTCTTCCAAATTCTGATTTTGATATGTATCATCTTATCATATTTCGCACTGTAACAGCTAACAATGCAACTTCTTTAGGCAACCAAAACTTACCCAAATAACAAGTATCTTTCTACTTGTGTGTAACCTTAATAACTGCCAAATTACTTAGCATGTTGGAAAGATATGATTTGTAAAATATTAAGTTATATTTTTTTCCAAGGTTGAAGTAATCCGTAGTATGCCTTGGCAACTACTTTTAATCCGTTACAATACATTTTTTATCATCCTGTTGCATGAAAAGATTTATCGTCTTAGATAGTATCAATATTTATTAAGATTTGACGATACAGCAGTATGTTTATAATTATTTATTTTGGTGCAAACATACCTACATGTGTACTTACATTAACACCGCTTATAAAACTTTAAATATATGTATGTAATAGGTGTCATAATATTTTAAAATTAACAAGGCCATTGTCAACAGGACAGCCTTACTTAGGTCATTGTACTTTTTTCACGCTGTATCCGCACTGGACGATTAATGGATAAGAGGAAGAAAATGGGGAAGAAGGGTTCATTCGATCATTTGTAATGCTTTTAATCATTAAATATATAACATAAGTGATTGAGTTATCAGTAACTTTAATGAATAATTATCGTAATGTAGCCCGACTGCTTTTGACTAAGAAGTCTTCAGTTTAATTTTATTATAGTTAATTAATTATGTTAATAAATTATGTTATGAAGTTCATCTACCATCGCCTACATCAGCGTCGTTTGCTCATCATCGTATAGTGGTTATAATTTTATCTTAAATCTGTATTTACATGCGTTGTGTTTCTTTCGCGACTTTGTTATCTATCTACAGGTTCGTAACTTTAGTGATTAGTTAATTGTAACAATCTTTCTTTATAATACGGACAGAAATAAACAAACAAGATCGAATACGTTTTTAAAATACAGGTTATTATTATTAATGTTATGATAGTAGTGTTGGCAAACAATACAGAAATAACATATTCAAATATATAATATGAATCTAAAATTAATAGCAATGCTTAAGTTAACAATCTGGTATTTCAGTAACTCATTGCTTCGACAATTGATTTACTATTAGATCGTGAAGTTCTTAATACAATTGCTTAACACAACTTCGTATCAACAAGTCTCTAAATCTAATGTTTTACAATTCTTTGTTTAAAGTAAATATTCAGATCAGTGAATTCAACAAACAGAGCTATACTGTTTAAACAACATCAATAAAATATTTCTTATCCTTTACAATATATTACGGGGTTCTACTGACAAAATTCTAACAAACAACTTATCTTTGATTTAAATAAATCCAACAAATAAATCCAACAAGTTTTGTTCCCTACACAGAATTGTGCTCTGATTCCTGACCTGGTTAAATCTAGAGTAAATGGGAAAAGGCCTAGATGATGATTTTGACTTCTAATTTATACTGGAGGGTAGGTTTTAGGGCCGTGTGCAAACTATAGTTTTATGTTTAGTCGTTAAATGTTTCTCTCCCTCCTTTCGTCGTTCAATTCTAGTCGGATATAAAGCGATAATTCGACCTCCTCTTTCTGTACCCCCACGGTGCTTGTGGGCGGGCTCAGGCTTGGCGCCGAGGCTTTCAAGCCTACCACAGACAAATCAGTGTCCTTTCTCGACCTAGGCTTCCTAAAACAACACAGCCTCTCTACTGATTTGTACCTTTTCCTTATGCAATAAATGTAAATGCCTATCCCTGTTGCGACCGAGATAAGTAGTCCAATTAAAGCGGTATAGACCGACCAGTGTCTAGCTTGTCTTTCATTCGTGTTTGTATGCATGATTTCCTCAATCAATGAACTCATGGGTATATATTCTAACTCCCTTAACTTCTGTGGGATGAGGTTATGATTATAGTTTTTTATCCAAGCTGTAAAGTCTTGCCACATATTTACGCTTGAAATATTCAAGGAGATTTTGATAGCTGACAACAAATCATCTGTGATATTGCTTGTTAGGTGATCATCGTACGATGCTGGCAGAGAAATATACTCATTATCGGCGCTGCAGGCCGTTCGTAATTTTACTATATCAAAAGATATTTTAGTAACGATAGATAAAGCCTCTAAACTGTGTATTTCTTTACATTTTATCGACAGTCGTAATGGCTGTACAGAGGTTAATGCCCATATGCTGTTCGTAATGTATACTGCTGAAGGTAGTTGTGCGTTCGTTGTCACGAGTTTATTGCAACTTGTTTGTATTTGACTGTTATTGTCGAGGAACAAATATACGATGCATGCGTTGTTTAATTCTACCGAGTATATTGTGACAAAATGACGTTTGCGAGCAGTACTCAATTTCTTCGTCGTTGAGTAATATATATTTAGTATTTACCCTATTAATTGCTAACCCATCTGCTTCTTAATTATATTTAGCGGCCGTAGTGGTGGATACTGGAGGGTTGGTTGAGGTATTTTGGTGAATAATGGGAATATTGAATGTTCGGTAAATAGTATCCAATATTTCTGGCAACTGGAAATGGAGTTAATACAACATACAATCACTCTCTAAATGGCTGTCTCCAGGTATGGAAGGGCTCCCCTGATTATTGGGAGGTGAGTTATCTGCCCAATGTAGATATCTGCTATACCGTTGTTCGTCGTAGTATTCAGACGGTCTCGTTGGCGTCGGTATTTCCGTTTCATTTCGGACAACGGGATGTTTTCGTCACTATTCGAACAGTCACTTCGTTCATTTATAAGGCGTGACGTATTTGTGTCATCTCGTCGTCATCGCTATTCGTCGTCTCGTCGCCTTCGGGTAGTACTACGTAGGTGGCCTTCCTTCTTCGGTTATCAGATGGAAGCCTGTCTTTGGGGATTTCCCAGTTGTCAATGTCGATCGCTTTAAGATTTCGGACGTGTACAGTTTGTGTGCAGCCGTCAACTACATTTTTTATCCTAAACGTGACCGGTAATAATTGCTCTATTATTCTGAAATTCGCTTTATAGTGTGTATCTAATTTGTCTGTACGTGCATTATTTTAAGCATAACGGCTTGTCCTATCTCTAATTTTGGTTCATGGGTATCTTGATTTGCATATCGATTCCGTGTGTTTCGTGCCTTTCGCATGTTACGTTGTGCATGTGTCATGGCCCTGTGTAAGTTCTCTATATATATCTTAGAAAGATCTTCTCCCTTTCCGTCGTGGGGTAAGTAATGTATCTAGCGATAACACGGGGTCACGACCGTACAGCAAATAGAATGGACTATATCCTGTCGACTCAGAAGGTGTGCAACGTATTGCGGTCAGACATGCGTTAATTTGTTAATCCCAATTTACATCCCCGACATTTACATACTTAGATATCATGTTGTTTAGCGTACGATTTATACGTTCAACTTGTCCATTAGCCTGCGGGTTATATGGGCTCGTGGTGATATGGGCGATATTGAGTTCCTTACAAATGTGACTTATGATGGAATTACAATATTCTGTTCCGTTATCAGATCATATCTGGTATGGTATTGAAAATTTTGGGATTATCTCGTCCAAGAACAGGTTTGCAACGATTTCGGCCGTTTTATTTCTAACCGGAAAAGACTCGCACCATTTAGTACTTTCGTCTAAAAACGTAATGAGGAATCGAATCCCAGACGTACTCTGTCTATATGGTCCCGATGTATCTACAGATCACGTTATGCCACTAGAGTGTGATATCCTAGTGTCTTGTACAGGTATCTTTACGTTTGAC
>CM017570.1:3329303-3355945 GCA_007844125.1 Sinonovacula constricta | reverse complement strand
ATCGACATGTATAAAAATGTCCACTCATTCATCATTGATAATAGAAATTAGCTGAATATAATACCATACAATGTTGAAATGAGGGTAAAAATGACAACGTTCTATATATATTTATACAATGTCAGGACTTCTTTAAATGGAGTATCTTCTAATGTCTATGCACTTTATTGACTTTAACAATATTACCAACTCAGGCTAAGTATTATTAATAAGGCGATGGTAGAGTTACGTTTTATAGCTTTTTTGCCGAAAGTGTAAAACTGCTTGTTTCTCAAACAATCAAATAAATAAATTATGCTAATGGACCTACATAGAATCAGAAGATCAGTGTAAAAGAGGCACAAACCACCTGTCAAGCTTTAATGAATAGGAATTCCCACTTTCTACAAAGGCCGCACAGCTATATTTATAAAACCAACGACGCTTGATACGCCGCTTGACCACTTGTTGCGAAAAGCGATATCATCGTTCGCGATATATCTCTCTTTACGTAAACGGCATTCCAAGTGACGTCAGAGAATAGGAAATAGACCGCGCTGGTGTTGACCAATAAATCGTTCTAAAGATGCATCAGACCCAAACATAGTATTAATTCATCGCAGCGACCCAATTATAGCTGTTAAACCGACGTCTCGGATTATGTAGAAGAACGCTGTCTGGGTAGAACCACTGGCACAATTATTTGCTTGATCACTTAATATTGTCATTTGAAATTTTGAGGACATAAAAAACCAATTTACTGGACCTAAGATATATATCATTTAAATTTTGTGTCCAGTTTTATTTCTACAACAAAAGTGTCAAGACGTTTGAAATGAGATTCTGCCACACTTCATTTTGTAAAAGAGCCTTGTGATAAACATGTGACTAAAACAGATTAAAGAGAATCTAATTAGTACTTCTAACAAAAGTCGTTGAAATGTTACTCTCGTTAATTCTAGAATGTCCTCTGAGATAACTAATGCTCGTATACATTGACATTTGAACTAGCCTTAAATATACGTACCAATATTCCTGTTTGATGTACACGTGATACAGAATTACAAAGGCAATACATGATGTAAACAGAAAGATTTAAGACAGCAAATGAACAGTTGCCACCTTAAAAGGCAAGCAGATTTTCCGAATTGCTTAAACAGGTTCTAGAAGTTCCAGTTTAACAAATCATGATACTATCTGTGTTATGAATGATTCAGCGCATCTCTAGGACAAGTAACATACATTGTGAAGGTGGAAACGAATATGTTAACGACGGGAATATAATGATATTAATGTATTATTAACCAAATTCTGATAATGGGACTGAAATTATAATATAGTATTATAATATTTCTAGTTGGACAATTTACATCAGACGAGAATTACCTTAAAAAGTAATTTCGAAAATAAAAAGAATAAGTGAGGTGAAAGTAAGCTTACATCTTTCCATTGAACTTTACGTTGTGTTTTGGTCTCATTTTTAAGAAACCAATTTTAGACAACTAGGTCAAAGGCTGTCATTGTAAATTGTGAAATTGTCTCGGTTTAAAGCAGAAGAATTTCTTAGCTCAAAGTGTTAAGGCGCGGCAAGTTATGTCTGGACTTTTAAAAGTGAGAGCTTTACAAAATAATAAGGGATGAGATGGGATGGGATTTGCCTGCATTTTTGCCGATACTGTGCAGCGACATTACTATCATTGTAACACATGGGCACTTATGAGGTGGCCAGGGCCTGAACCCGGACGGTCCATTATACTGACACCGACGAGCCAGGCGTAATGCTTTCTCATTAGCCCCGAGCGATAGGAGGGAAGCCACGACTACCAACTTTAAAGTCTTTGGTTTGACCCGGCCGGGGTTTGAACCCGCGACCTCCCGATCCGCAAGCCGACGCTTTAAAGAAAACAATAAGGAGATTGACTTCAACTTGCATTTTTCTCTAAATGGAATGCAGTGGGTCCAAGTACGTGCAGAGAAATACTGTAAGTCAGGTAAAAGACCTGATATGAACGATTTGGTTTCGTTTTCCTTTTTAAAGAAAACAGTTTTGCAAAAGTGGGTCAAAGTAAAAAAAAAACAGTTTATGATATCTAACAATTTTTCTCTTTCTTGTACAGATTTCAGGCATCTATAATTATACTTATTTTATATATTATGACATATACTCTAAGTTTTGTTTTTCATGTTTGTGTAAACTGGATGTTAACGAAATTGTCATCGTCTTTAAAATTTTCCAAGATTTGAAAATAGGATGTTGTTTTCAGAAAGTGTCAGGCAGTTGTCATTATAGTTACTATTTTTAGTTACCTTTGAAGTGAACATTATTTTCAAATAAGTTTTCCGAACACTTTCTGAAAGAAATTAATATTTTACAGAAAATTGTTGTAAGAACGCATGCACTAAATTGTGTGCATTTATTTTGTCGGTAATGTCTTCGGCAATTAATTGTAACTATTTAACTGACCCCTTTTGGAACATCCTTTCACTGTATTTATCGATAATATGCATAAAATACCAATATATTGGTGAAAGTGAATTAAATATCATCAATGTTATATACATACAGCAGTTTAAGCCTACATAAACAAATCAGTGTAAGGGGACACTTATTTTTATTTATTTTTCGGAACATATCCTTTATGTTTCTGTTAAATACCTCTTTGTTCATGAACTTTTATATAAAAACTGCCACATATGTCTAAGGTCCTCATAATCTTGAGTCATGTCTTCTGAAAAATGTAATGCTTCCATCTTGGTTCCTTCTGTTACAGGTTTTCTGAAAATGTAATGCTCCCATCTTGATTCCTTCTGTTGCAGGTTTTCTGAAAAATGTAATGATCCCATTTTCATTCCTTCTGTTGCAGGTCTTCTAAAAAGTGTAATGCTCCCTTCTTGATTCCTTCTGGTGCAGCAGTTACAACGGATAAGCGCAGACATTTGTTTACAAATGGATACATGAGATACTTGCAGGCCTTTCTTGAATATTTTCATTATATATTGAAGGCATGTGGATTCCAAGAGTATAATTTTCCGTTTTAAAATTAAATGTTTCATATAAATATTATGAATTATTCCTAAAAAGTGACGTTCTAATCAGTCCAAATTGCAATTATTCGCAAGATTCGATGTCTGGCGTTTGCGACGTTTGCAAGATTTAATGAAATAACATAACAATAAAAAAGGATATTAAACATACAAATTGGAAAAAAAAGAATATTTTATGTAGTTTCTATCCTTCATTAAGCCGAGTGCGATTCTGAGCATAAATATGTACGGAACACTGTGCTTAATAAATGTGGTATAGTGAGGTTTAGCTTTCTTGCTTATGCTTGGCCACTTAGGTCAGTAAAGTTGGACTCGGTGTCAGGTTAACATGAGTGATACTGGTGTCATGTGTTCATAGTGAAGGCCGCACCATAACTACTTTCAGTTCTTGTAATAATATGTAAAAATTGCAATATTGCAGTAAAATGAAACTAAACACGATTCTGAGCGACACATGTTGTAATTATACATTTATTTTTCTTCTTTACTTTACTACCCTTGTTTACATTCCATTTTTATATTATAAATATGCTGTGTGTAAGAAAAGAAATATGCTGTTAATATGTAATTATAGTTTAAATTGCATTAACAGCACTTTGTATATCTGACAGTTTCAAATTTCTCAATTTCAAAATACAAATAAATAATTAAGTTAAGTAAATTTCTTTCGTCAATCGTTTATAGGGATATATTTTATTGAGTTTTTGAAAGTAACCGTATTTCGTAGAAATGTCAAAGGTGATGTTTATAGTTATTAGGCGTTTCCGAGTTGTACAACTTTTTTCCATGTATATAACGTACCGATTTTGGCAGCAGATTTTGGCAGCATGGAACCACGTAGGTTTTTACTCTCACCTGTATTAAGATTGTTATTCGCTATAAATATATATAAATAAATAACAAATATGATTTTTAACGTTTACACGTGAATCCAATCAATTTAAAAGTACTTATTTATTTACATATTAACCGGAGTACTTTGTATATGTGACGCTTCATAACCAAATAGTATTAATTGGGAACTTCTTTCTTTAAAATTCAATAATTAAAGATATTTTAAACTAGGCGTATTGTCATAGTCCTATCCATGCATATTTCTGAAGATCAAATCAGATTTTCACATGGACTTTATGTCGCAAGTGCTGTTAATTTCTTATATGCGTTCTTTAAAACAAACATGCAATCAATAACAAAACTGCTTAGTGTTCAGCCAGAAAAAGAAACAAAATCAAATGGCTAGGTTGTGCAATGCACTACATTTTCAGACAATTTCAGCTGTTTCCAGATAACAAATCATCGTAGACCGAATAATTGTGTACGTTAGATAAATAAAGGTATTAGTTATACGCACTTTTGTAACACTTTTATTATTTGCAATCAAACTACTTTTAATGGCTTTAAAAGTTGGTTGTGTCCATAATATTTAAAATCACAGATATAAGCTAGATGACGCCTTGTCTTATTCTGTAAGTTTATTATTTATTCTCAACAAAACAATCACGGTATCATGTGCTATAAGAATATTATGTTCCATATAAAGGTTGTAAATGCAGGCAATCCTAAACATGTGCATGCTCTCTAGTGCGTCAATTAACTCTGCCAGAAGTACAAGAGCAAGCGGCAAACTGGTTATAATGCACGTTTCGTGTGAAATACATCAAGCCATTTACAGATTATTTCTTTTAGAACGTGTGCAGATAAAATATTAACAATTATAAATGTCCAATAACGTTAACAATATCATACTATTAAGGAACATTTTTCCTCGGGAAAGATGCTTTTATTTCTGCAGCTTTAATTGAACAATTCCTTAAAGAAATGACATACTTTGCTTGCATGTCTATGGAGAACTGGCCACACTCATGCTTTACATTAAATACACTTTCCTTTATTCCTTATACAATTATACAACATTCACTGTACTTGAAGGCACCCTAACAAACTCTGCTTTATCTCGTATACAATTTGGGCTAAGCTGGTTGACAATTTCAAATAATTGTCTGATTGTCTTAAATGGTATCACTTCGTAGTATGCAAAAATAACTTGCACAACTATTAGAATATTTTAATAAAAATAAATCAATTAATATTATAATTATTGCAATTAATATTATTAACCAAGATATGTGTGTTCTGAATTTTGAAAAACAATCGTTATGTAACGTCCACTCACTCTTTATTGAAACCGAAGCATTATCGTTTTAACTGTACCTTATACTATAAAATGTTGAATAAGGGTAAAAAAAACTTTCTTTATGTATTTATACAATGTCAGGACTTCTTTGAATGGAGTATTCTTCCAATGGCTAAGCACTTTATTGTCTTTAACACTTTTACCAATTCAGGCGAAGTAATAACGTTAGTAATAATGCGATGGTAGAGTAACGTTTGATAGGTTTTTTTTGCCGAAAGTGTAAAACTGATTGTTTCTCTAATAAATAAATTATGCGAATGGACCTACATAGAATCAGAAGATCAGTGTAAAAGAGACACATATCACCTGTCACGCTTTTATGAATTGGAATTCCCATTTTCTACAAACGCCGTACAGCTACATTTATAATAAGAATATATGGCAAAGTCCTATGAGCATTGCAACATATACCAAACTCCGAAAAGGCACAGAACAAAGGTATTTCACATGCAAGCCAAGCGAAAAGTAAGAACAAATTTGTGATGAGTCATTTAACGAAAAGAGCCAACCCGACAGTTACCGCCTTGGAACGGTCAGTCGGCAATATGGATCGACTGGGGTGCTTAAACCGGTTTTACAACGACGCCTGATACGCCGCTTGACCATTTATTGCGACAAGCGATGTCATCGTTCGCGATATATCTCTCTTTAAGAATGTAAACGGCATTCCAAGTGACGTCAGAGAATAGGAAATAGACCGCGCTGGTGTTGACCAATAAATCGTTCTAAATAAGAAAACATTCCCTCTGATATTTAAACAACGTATTATTGACACTTTTACACAAGAATGGTATGGCTTTTTGAATAGTAATAATGTAGTAGATTTTTATAAGAATATAAAGGACATGCCAAGCTACGAACCATACTTGGATATTTTACCAAACGATCTAAGATATTTTATTACAAAAATGAGAATTTCTGCACATTCTCTAAGAATTCACACTGAACGATTTTCAAGAAATCCTTTATCTAGAGAAAGCAGATACTGTTTGCTATGTAATAACAGAGACATTGAAGATGTCTTTCATTTTTTGTTTTGTATATGCCCAGTATCCATTGATTTCAGAAGAAAATACCTCAACTCAACTTTGTATAATAGACCGTCTGTATATAAAATGTGTTTGCTGTTTGATTCAAAAGACAATAACATACTTATTAATCTCGCCCTTTTTATCAAGAAAGCAACCTTAGTAAGAAGGAACATAAGCGTTAATAATGCATAAAGTTCATTCTCTAATGTTGTTTCTTTTATTCTTTTATAATGCAACTATCACATAAAAAGCTTAATATATTGTCATTATTATTTCTTCGCTTCCATATTAATAACTAAACCGGATATTATATTTTATATTGTATGTATAATACGATGATGTACATGAGTACAAATCTGAATAAAAATATGTTTTGTTCTGTTCTAAATATGCATCAGACCCAAACATTGTATTGATTCATCGCAGCGACCCAATTATAGCTGTTAAAGGGACGTCCCGGATTATGTAGAAGAACGCTGTATGGGTAGAACCACTGGCACAATTATTTGCTTGATCACTTAATATTGTCATTTGAAATTTTGAGGACATAAAAACCAATTTACTGGACCTAAGATATTCACAATTTAAATTATGCGTCCAATTTTATTTCTACAACAAAAGTGTCAAGACGTTTGAAATGAGATTCTGCCACACTTCATTTTGTAAAAGAGCCTTGTGATAAACATGTGACTAAAACAGATTAAAGAGAATCTAATTAGTTCTTCTAATGAAAGTCGTTGAAATGTTACACTCCTTAATTCTAGAACGTCCTTTGAGATAACTAATGCTCGTATACATTGACATTTGAACTAGCCTTAAATATACGTACCAATATTCCTGTTTGATGTACACGTGATACAGAATTACAAAGGCAATACATGATGTAAACAGGGAGAATAAAGACAGCAAATGAACAGTTGCCACCTTTAAAGGCAAGCAGATTTTCCGGACTGCTTAAACAGGTTCTAAAAGTTCCAATTTAACAAATCATGATACTATCTGTGTTATGAATGATTCAGCGCATCTCTAGGACAAGTAACACACATTGTGAAGGTGGAAACGAATATGTTAAGGACGGGAATATAATGATATTAATGTAATATTAACCAAATTCTGATAATGGGACTGAAATTATAATATAGTATTATAATATTTCTAGTTGGACAATTTACATCGAAATCAGACGAGAATTACGTAAAAAGGTAATTTCGAAAATAAAGAGAATAAGTGAGGTGAAAGTAAGCTTACATCTTTCCATTGAACTTTACGTTGTGTTTTGGTCTCATTTTTAAGAAACTAATTTTAGACAACTAGGTCAAAGGCTGTCATTGTAAATTGTGAAATTGTCTCGGTTTAAAGCAGAAGAATTTGTTAGCTCAAAGTGTTAAGGCGCGGCAAGTTATGTCTGGACTTTTAAAAGTGAGAGCTTTACAAAATAATAAGGGATGAGATGGGATGGGATTTGCCTGCATTTTTGCCGATACTGTGCAGCGACATTAATATCATTGTAACACATGGGCACTTATGAGGTGGCCAGGGTCTGAACCCGGACGGTCCATTATACTGACACCGACGAGCCAGGCGTAATGCTTTCCCATTAGCCCCGAGCGATAGGAGGGAAGCCACGACTACCAACTTTAAAGTCTTTGGTTTGACCCGGTCGGGGTTTGAACCCGCGACCTCCCGATCCGCAAGCCGACGCTTTAAAGAAAACAATAAGGAGACTGACTTCAACTTGCATTTTTCTCTAAATGGAATGCAGTGGGCCCAAGTACGTGCAGAGAAATACTGTAAGTCAGGTAAAAGACCTGATATGAACGATTTGGTTTCGTTTTCCTTTTTAAGGAAAATAGTTTTTGCAAAAGTGGGTCAAAGTAAAAAAAAACAGTTTATGATATCTAACATTTTTTCTCTTTCTTGTACAGATTTCAGGCATCTATAATTATACTTATTTTATATATTATGACATATACTCTAAGTTTTGTTTTTCATGTTTGTGTAAACTGGATGTTAACGACATTGTCATCGTCTTTAAAATTTTCCAAGATTTGAAAATAGGATGTTGTTTTCAGAAAGTGTCAGGCAGTTGTTAACTGCTGGTCATTATAGTTACTATTTTTAGTTACCTTTGAAGTGAACATTATTTTCAAATAAGTTTTCCGAACACTTTCTGAAAGAAATTAATATTTTACAGAAAATTGTTGTAAGAACGCATGCACTAAATTGTGTGCATTTATTTTGTCGGTAATGTCTTCGGCAATTAATTGTAACTATTTAACTGACCCCTTTTGGAACATCCTTCCACTGTATTTATCGATAATATGCATACAATACCAATATATTGGTGAAAGTGAATTAAATATCATCAATGTTATATACATACAACAGTTTAAGCCTACATAAACAAATCAGTGTAACGGGACACTTATTTTTATTTATTTTTCGGAACATATCCTTTATGTTTCTGTTAAATACCTCTTTGTTCATGAACTTTTATATAAAAACTGCCACATATTCTTGAGTCATGTCTTCTGAAAAATGTAATGCTTCCATCTTGGTTCCTTCTGTTGCAGGTTTTCTGAAAAATGTAATGCTCCAATCTTGATTCCTTCTGTTGCAGGTTTTCTGAAAAATGTAATGATCCCATCTTCATTCCTTCTGTTGCCGGTCTTCTAAAAAATGTAATGCTCCCTTCTTGATTCCTTCTGGTGCAGCAGTTACAACGGATAAGCGCAGACATTTGTTTACAAATGGATACATGAGATACTTGCAGGCCTTTCTTGAATATTTTCATTATATATTGAAGGCATGTGGATTCCAAGAGTATAATTTTCCGTTTTAAAATTGAATGTTTCATATAAGTATTATGAATTATTCCTAAAAAGTGACGTTCTAATCAGTCCAAATTGCAATTATTCGCAAGATTCGATGTCTGGCGT
The DNA here is from genome assembly GCA_007844125.1 of Sinonovacula constricta. Classification (NCBI taxonomy): domain Eukaryota; kingdom Metazoa; phylum Mollusca; class Bivalvia; order Cardiida; family Solecurtidae; genus Sinonovacula; species Sinonovacula constricta. The sequence continues at coordinate 3,346,757 of CM017570.1, read as the reverse complement.
TTGCGACGTTTGCAAGTTTTAATGAAATAACATAGCAATAAAAAAGGATATTAAACATACAAATTGGAAAAAAATAATATTTTATGTAGTTTCTATTCTTCATGAAGCCGAGTGCTATTCTGAGCATAAATATGTACGGAACGCTGTGCTTAATAAATGTGGTATAGTGAGGTTTAGCTTTCTTGCTTATGCTTGGCCACTTAGGTCAGTAAAGTTGGACTCGGTATCAGGTTAACATGAGTGATACTGGTGTCATGTGTTCATAGTGAAGGCCGCACCATAACTACTTTCAGTTCTTGTAATAATATGTAAAAATTGCAATATTGCAGTAAAATGAAATTAAACACGATTCTGAGCGACACATGTTGTAATTATACATTTATTTTTCTTCTTTACTTTACTACCCTTGTTTACATTCCATTTTTATATTATAAATATGTTGTGTGTAAGAAAAGAAATATGCTGTTAATATGTAATTGTAGTTTAAATTGCATTAACAGCACTTTGTATATCTGACAGTTTCAAATTTCTCAATTTCAAAATACAAATAAATAATTAAGTTAAGTAAATTTCTTTCGTCAATCGTTTATAGGGATATATTTTATTGAGTTTTTGAAAGCAACCGTATTTCGCAGAAATGTCAAAGGTGATGTTTATAATTATTAGGCGTTTCCGAGTTGTACAACTTTTTTCCATGTATATAACGTACCGATTTTGGCAGCAGATTTTGGCAGCATGGAACTACATAGGTTTTTACTCTCATCTGTTTTAAGATTGTTATTCGCTATATATAATAAATAACAAATATGATAATTAACGTGTACACGAGAATTCAATCACTTTAAAAGTACATATTTATTTACATATTAACCAGATTACTTTGTATATGTGACGCTTCATAATCAAATAGTATTAATTGGGAACTTCTTTCTTTAAAATTCAATAATTAAAGATATTTTAAACTAGACATATTGTCGTAGTCTTATCCATGCATATTTCCGAAGATCAAATAAAATGTTCACATGGATTCTTGTCGCAAATGCTGTTAATTTCTTGTATGTGATCTTTAAAACGAACACGCAATCAAAAACACAACTGCTTAGTGTTCAGCCAGAAAAAGAAACAAAATCAAATGGCTAGGTTGTGCGATGCACTACATTTTCAGACAATTCATCGTAGACCGAAAAATTGTGTACGTTAGATAAATAAATGTATTAGTTATACGCACTTTTGTAACACTTTGATTATTTGCAATCAAACTACTTTTAATGGCTTTAAAAGTTGGTTGTGTCCATAATATTAATAAATATTCTGTAAGTTTATTATTCCTTCTCAACAAAACAATCACGGTATCCTGAGCTATAAGAATATTATGTTCCATATAAAGGTTGTAAATGCAGGCAATCCTAAACATGTGCATGCTCTCTAGTGCGTCAATTAACTCTGCCAGAAGTACAAAAGCAAGCGGCAAACTGGTTATTATGCACGTTTCGTGTGAAATACATCAAGCCATTAACAGATTATTTCTTTTAGAACGTGTGCAGATAAAATATTAACAATTATAAATGTCCAATAACGTTAACAATATCATACTACAATGTATTAAGGAACATTTTTTCTCGGGAAAGATGCTTTTATTTCTGCAGCTTTAATTGAAAATTCCTTAAAAAATGACATACTTTGCTTGCATGTCTATGGAGAACTGGCCACACTCATGCTTAACATTAAATACACTTTCCTTTATTCCTTATACAATTATACAACATACACTGTACTTGAAGGCACCCTAACAAACTCTGCTTTATCTCGTATAGACCGTGGGCTAAGCTGGTTGACTATTTCAAATAACTGTCTGATTGTCTTAAATGGTATCACTTCGTAGTATGCAAAAGTAACTTGCACAACTATAAGAATATTTTAATAAAAATAAATCAATTATTATTATTATTATTATTATTATTGCAATTAATATTATTAACCAAGATAAGTGTTCTGAATTTTGAAAAAACAATCGTTATGTAACGTCCACTCACTCTTTATTGAAACCGAAGCACTATCGTTTTAACTGGACATTATACTATAAAATGTTGAATAAGGGTAAAAAAAACATTCTATATGTATTTATACAATGTCAGGACTTCTTTAAATGAAGGATTCTTTCCAATGGCTAAGCACTTTATTGACTTTAACACTTTTACCAATTCAGGCGAAGTTATAACGTTAGTAATAATGCGATGATATAGTAACGTTTGAAATCTTTTCTGCCGAAAGTGTAAAACTGCTTGTTTCTCAAGCAATCAAATAAATAAATTATGCGAATAGACCTACATAGAATCAAAAGATCAGTGTAAAAGAGACATATACCACCTGTCAAGCTTTCATGGATAGGAATTCCCACTTTCTACAAAGGTCGCACAGCTATATTTATAAAACCAACGACGCTAGATAAGCCGCCTGACCACTTATTGCGACAAGCGATGTCATCGTTCGCGATATATCTCTCTTTAAGAATGTAAACGGCATTCCAAGTGAAGTCAGAGAATAGTAAATAGACCGCGCTGGCGTTGACCAATAAATCGTTCTAAATATGCATCAGACCCAAACATTGTATTGATTCATCGCAGCGACCCAATTATAGCTGTTAAACCGACGTCTCGGATTATGTAGAAGAACGCTGTCTGGGTAGAACCACTGGCACAATTATTTGCTTGATCAATTAATATTGTCATTTGAAATTTTGAGGACATTAAAACCAATTTACTGGGCCTAAGATATATATCATTTAAATTATGTGTCTGTTAATTTAACAACAAAAGTGTCAATACGCTGGAAATGAGATTCTACCAAACTTTTTTTGTAGAAGAGCCTATATTTTAAATTATTAGTCTGCCTATAAAATTAAACAATATCCAGTATTTTTTCTCAGCAATCTACTTGCTGCTGTAATTGTCCTTTGTCTTTACGGAATTTTCGTTATCCTCCAGGAAATACATGCCATACATATTTTAAACTAATTAATTTAAGCTTATTTATCTTGTCATACATACTGGCACGTATGGAAAGATGTACATTGTTTAAAGTATGTTTTGATCAATGCAATTAAATTATAAGAACGTGTTTACATTTTTCCTTTTAATCTGAATCAACGTATGGAACAAACTACGCAGTGTTATTTTTGTAACAGATGGTCATAACATGAGTTTTGTAAACAAATATTTTGTATTTCAGGTTAGCTTAGTCGGTAGAGCATTAGCCCTGTTAGCGAAGAGTCCCGGGTTCGAGTCCCAGACTGGCTGCACATTTCCCCTCCCTATGTTAAAATGTTCAACGTAAATGAACCGCAGCCGCAGCCGTTTCGTAATTGAGAAATGCTTGTGAGTTGTAAGCAGAGCATATGGACTGTGTATATTCGAGAACAAATTTTAAGATCGCCGGGGTGATTGTTTGCAAGGGGCCCGGTTAGCTAAGTTGCTACAGCATTCACAGCATTTAGCGTAAGGTCCCGGGTCCGACTCTCGGACTAGCTGCACAGATTTCTCTCTATGTTACATATTTCTCATGAAAATAGCCAATTATATATGGATAACATAATGGAATTTAACATGATGAGAAACATAAATACACTGATTCGACATGGATCAGAAAAAATGAACTTATCACAACAATGTAACTTGTGCAGTGAGGCGGTCGTAAAAAATCTCCCCGTGCATGTAATCTATGTTGTCATTTAATTCATTCTATAAGGATTGTTACGTGTATTTCCTTTGATGGACATTGGACTTTGGTTCTTCAATTTCATCTTCACATGAACCGGATGCTACAACCATTTATTCGTCTCTGGTCATGTTTGTTCATGATTCAGAAAGTTAATATTATTTATAGTCAACCATTTTTTGTGTAGTTTATCAAATCGAAATAATACAAAATTCTTTTCTAAACACTATGTGGACATTATTTTTCAATGACGTCACTACCTTCGTCATAACTATAGAAAATATCAGCGCTTGGACATTTTGTATTCAAAGATAGTTTTTCTTTTCATTGCATGCATCCTCGTCAGGAAGTGCGAGGTTAGAGCTCCGTAAAACCGGTTTAAGCACCCCAGTCGGTCTATATTGCCGACTGACCGTTCCAAGGCGGTAACTGTCGGGTTTGCTCTTTTCGTTAAATGACTCATCACAAATTTGTTCTTACTGTTCGCTTGTTCGCTTGGCTTGCATGTGAAATACCTTTGTTCTGAGCCTTTTCGGAGTTTGGTATATGTTGCAATGCTCATAGGACTTTGTCATATATTCTTTTTTATACACTTCCATATATTATCATGGTATCGTATAAGTATAGTGTGAAGTTTTTTCTCCGGCTATAGGAGAAAATTAATATCAGTGATTGATCGCACTTGAATGGATGTTTTTGTCAACATTGAAACATGCCGATATTATATATATCTTTATTCCTCCATTTATGTAGATACAAGAAATACATACATATAAGTTTACAAACTGAACAAAACATGCAACTTTACTGAGACAAACAAATGAAAAACAAGTTTATGCATGTAAAAATTAATGAAATCACAGAGAGAACTAAATATGAAGACAAGAAATAGGGTACCACTTAAAAAGATCAATTAAGCAGTCGAACAAATGCGCAATAAATAGGCGATACATTGTTTTATATAATGCCGTAAAATATAAGGGCACATGAAAAAACAACAGAAAAAAAATCCTGAAAAGAAAAGGCGCAATAATCGATACACGAAGTGAAAAAAAAAACGCGGACAGACAGACATATGCCATATTATTTTAACTTAAACTGTCATGTAATTGAAATCAACAAGATGGAAATAAATCCAGATTTAAAAAAAACAACAACACACACTTGAAAATAATAGACATTCCTACGCACCGTCTTTGTTGCTGTATTAGATAAATACAAAACTAGGGTTCACCGATTTCAATTTGACTGAAAGAAAATAATATAGGAAATTGTGATAAGTAAGATTTTAAAATTTCCGTGTTAGTGTACGAATCGAGCTTGTGAAACATCAAAAGTACTAACCAACCAAAAAATTACCGACCTTCGAACAAAGTGTTCTTTTCCAATATCGCTTATGTGCTTGAAAGTATGTTTATTGTTAATTGCAATAATATATTCATATTAATTGGACAACGCTGACACTAATAATTTCAATGAGACTGATTAATTATGCATTAACGAATATGAAATATGGTTAAGAGAATTAAATATAATAATAATATGAAAAGAGCGTCTAAAGATCATTTACTAATATTTTTTCAAATTCCCTTTAATACTAATAATTCCTAATAGTACATTTCTTCTCGTAAAATACTGGGGTAATTAACAGCTAAATGTGAATCGCCTTAGGACTTTCTGCTTAGCGCCTTTAAAACATTGAAAATATGAATACTTCCATGGCATCTTGAGATTGAAATATGAGAGTGACATAGACGAATCCAATGTTATATAGGAGAAGTAGATTTCCTTTGTTGGAATCTTGATGAGTTTTCAAAATAGAACAAACACACATACACACAATTCCGTAAGCACACACCCCACCAATACACACACACGCGCACACAAAGACACACACACACACACACACACACACAAACATCCACAACCCTAATGCACACCCGCATCCCTCCACGTACGCCTACACACATTCACCTACATTTCCACACAACACATAAATATTTAATACTATACATATAGAACAGCCTAATAACGATTTGACCAATAGAAGTTATGTATTCATACACATAAACACACCAATCTATATCTATCATGCAGCTATAAAGATATGGCAATACGTTCTAAATACTGGGACTGTTAAGATAACAATCAAGACGTGTAAAAAAGCGCCTCCGGTATACACAAATTAACTTCCATTTATGGTCAAACTAGGCTCATAACGTGTTGCCATTATTTCAAAGGATAATTTGGAATATGATTAATTAGTGATTAATACGCATGAACTCCCCTCAGCAGTTCCGGCATGTGTCTGAAATGTTGCTCATTTAGAATTAAGCAAACCACATCTAATCCAAGTAACTTTAGAACATTATATTGCTTCTCTGATGTGAATATTGGATGTTTTGGAAAAAGGGAACAGGCTTGCACAAGTTTAGCACGCAATAACTCAGTTCTGCTGGCTAATACTTACTGCGGGCATTGTTTTCTATAAAAGATTGCGTACATTGATGTACTTTTTATTTCTTAATGTTTTAATCAACATACTTCAGTTTGTTTGTTTTGAATTTATAAACAATTGAAAGTAATCCTTTTTATAAAAAAATGTAGCTAGAATATGCCTCTAATCATCATAATTTGAATAGTAAACAACTTGGCATTTGGTAAAATCTTAAATTTAACTTGCGAATTCAGTTTTAACCGAAATGGCTGTAAAGAAAAATCTCCGGAATGGTTCAGATATCTCTTTGTTAAACTAACGGCTATTTATTTGTTTAATATAAGAAAGTATAGGAACGTTAGGGAAGGCTTAAAATACAAATGTGTTTTTTGATATATTTTTAATTTCCATTTACCTCTTATTTAAAAATGGGGACTACATGTACATTGACAAAAGACGAAATGAAATTCACCCCACCCCAGCCCAATCCCGCGCCAAAAGAAAAAAACAACACAGCAACACCAAAAACAGCACACACACACACACACACACACACACACACACACACACACACACACACACACACACACACACACACACCTACACACACACACACACACACACACACACACACACACACACACACCTACACACACACACACACACACACCCACACACACACACACACACACACACATACACACACACACACACACACCTACACACACACACACACACACACACACACACACACACACACACACACACACACACACACACACACACACACACACACACACAAACACACAAACACAACACAGCAATAACAACAAAAACAAACAAAACAAATACAAACAAAAACAAACAAAAACAACAACTACGTGCTATCAGATCGAATTGTTATAGTACAGTTGTTGTTGCTTTTTATCGCGGGATAAAATGTGGACACTTCTATGTTTCGGATTGCTAAACGTACTTGTGGGCTGATATTTCTTTAAGAGCTAAAAGTGGTTTGATTTCGAGTCCTTGATTATATTTGCTTTTTTAGTTTAATATACGACGATTCGGACTTCACTTGAGGGTAACTTGTGGGCTTTTTAACCTAAACAGCAAAAAGGGGGTTTAGACCAATAAAGTTTGACGACGTCTTCTAGGTGGAATAAAGTAAGTTTGGTAGGGCACACTGAACTTTTTTAAAACCGTTTTTTAAATATTTTTTTTGAAGTTTTTGCAAGTTTTGAATTTTGTTCAAAGTAATTTGAAAATAATTTCTGTCCTTTGAGTATATACGGGAAACAACACTCATTTTAAAAACGTTATATGTGTTAAATAATAATAATAATAATAATAATAATAATAATAATAATAATGATAATAATAATAATAATAATAATAATAATAATAATAATAATAATAATGATAATAATAATAATAATGATAATAATAATAATAATATTAATGATAATAATAATAATAATAATAATAATAATAATAATAATAATAATAATAATAATAATAATAATAATAATAATAATAATAGTAATAATAATAATAATAATAATAATAATAATTATAATAATAATAATAATAAAAATAATAATAATAATAATAATGATATTAATGATAATAATAATAATAATAATAATAATAATGATAAAAATAATAATAATGTGATACAGTGTGATACTGACCGAGGACGCAGTCACAAACCCAATGAAACTAAAGCGTTATGGATACAGTGTAATACATGTACTTACTTTACTATTTGTGGATCCAATTGGTTCAAGCTTCATTTTCTCTTCTTATAGTTCTGCTTATAGAAAATAAAAATAGAAACTTTCAGTAATACCAAGGTTACAATTTTTATTCTTGTTGATGCAATATTTTATTCTCCACGTCTCCTAACAGCGTACCAATTTCTTTAAATAAACGTTGATTAGTGATTGGCAGTGGTTACACCAGCAGCACGTTAAATTAATGGTGAACACCCTGGCTTAGTTTACCGAATGTCATTTGCCTTCTAATTGTAGACTAATAGCGTTGTTGTCAGCAAAGTATATATGCGAGGTTGGATAATCCGACTTTATAGTTGTTATAAATGCACAAGAAGGTGGACCAGTATTTTGTGATTACGTTGTCAGTTGCCTGTTTTAACGCGGGAAGGAGAAAATCACCTACTTAAAATATGCATTTAATTGTGTTAGAATATTTGTATAATTTACGGTGTTATAACATAATTAATGCTATATGTTTTTTTTAAGTTATGTTAGACTATTTCTGAAATACATAGTGTAAAGTTTAAATGATAACGGAGAGAAAATAATTGCACATCCTCTTCTTGTTTAATATCAAGTTGTTCTTGTTGTATGAAGTTTTATCAGTTGTCCCTATACAACATTTATTACTTTAATACTGTTAAGAAGCGACTACAAACGTATGATACATTAGCATGATGGCTCATCCGGTAGTGAGTTTGCCTTTCAATTTCGAGGCCCTGTGTTCGAATCCGTCTCCCATCGTCAAACTAGTTGGCTAGCTACAGCCAACACACAGCACAACATGTGTACATGAAAGTCAAGGGCGGGTCAAAGGACCTGTAGACCTTCTCGTATTTAGTTTATGCATATGTAGAAAAATAAAATGTGTAGAAAGGAAGCAACTGTATAAAATGGATAATTACTAACAACACCTAGAATTCAACAATGGATATGAGTGAATGAATCGAGGTGTGAGACACAATATCATCTAACATGTTTATATTAAATGTTTTATAATTGGCCAGCTGTACTGTTTGGATATAAGTAAAATCGACTTTAAAAATACTTTATAAGAGAAACGCGACAACCAAACATAATTTTTGTTACTTAAACTTCTTTACGGAGCTCAAACAATCTTGAGGGTTTTTTTTTTTGCAGACAAAAACAGTGAGTTTAAACATCACAATCTGGCTTCCACCAATTATTCATGTGATGCAACCATTTTATACAATCTGGCATTTTATTTATTTTGACGTAGGTTACCGCTTATTTTGTGTGCTGTCTTGATAAGAATACTTTCATGTGTAATCAATTTTCCACAAATGTGTGTAGTTAAACGCTGAATCTTTGCAGATACACTTTATATTTTATTAAAGGCAATATCTCTGTCTTGACTTTTACTTGTTGTAAAGCCCAATATTCTATCTTCCACGTCATCTTGACATTATCTGCATACATACTTATAAGCATAAGAACAAATATAGACATTCTAATATATATTTTAACAGCTGCTGTGAAATCAATTTTCGTTCCAAAAATTAAGTACATTTTATTTAACTTTCCGTTCACAGATAATATGCTTTAAATCCCACTTGATTGACTTTAGCATATGCTGCAGGGACTTGTTAAATCATTGAAAAAACAAAGTTTATGTTGGTAAATTATACTACGATCAGAAAAGACATTTGTGAAATTATAGAATAACTACATTGTGCATATATCGGCATAAATTTAAAAATTTGATGTTAACAGACTATTTTATCTCTTACTGTCGTGTTAACATCAGGTCATAGTAGCTAATCTTGCACGTTACAATTTTCTCCTGTGTCAAAAATTAGGTACATATCTATCCCCTAGGTGTTATTTGGTACAGTGGTTTGTCATAGTGCGTGTTGGCTTAATTTGTTTGAAAATTGTATATACTTATTTATTATATTATCATTCTTATTTATATGCTAACAAATACAAGCAGCATGGTCTTTTATTGTATGACCTTCAAATCTACCGTCAATATTTTTTTCTTTACATCGAAAACAATTAAAAGGAAATTTGCATCCCTTCCTTTTATCATTTTCCTAGGATTAGCCGTATTTTCAGAGTTGAGGGGGATAATTGTTATATATTGATTATAGTAAATCCAATTACAGTTTAGAATCAATCAGAAGGTAATAAGATCCTGTGGAAAATTATAAAATGAATATCAAATGTCAACAGATCGACCGAAAACTTGTTAATGGAAACTTGTATGTGTCACCTTGAATTTTATCTAAAGGCATTAGAACAAATACAGCCCGTTTTATATTACCAAAACATCCGATTGGCTTATAATTTCCGGTGGCACAGAGGTAATTTAACAGCATTGGCATGACTTTCGTTGCATGAGACGTTTTATTTTCCGCATGGTTTATCTTCGCCAAGTAAAAGATTTATATTTTAAATTTTATAAAGCAATTCCAATGATATTTTGTAATTAGATTCGCTAGCAATAATGAAACTTATCAGAAAAAAATATATAAATTGAATTTAGTTCGCGATAGGTCGAATTTGAAATAGTGTCCAGATCCAAAGTTAAATCAGCAATGTCGCTGACCTGCTTTAAATCGAACAGAATCAATATGTCTTGAAAAGGCACCTAAGTCCTCTGTTGTAGACGAAACAGAGGGTCAGAACGCACTGTCGTTTTGTTTTAAACTACTTAAGTCTAACTAATTAAATTACATAAATATTGACTGACACAATAAACAAAACTTGGCTTGCTTAGTTCAAGTTATCATCTTTCGTTCTCTCTCTCTCACTCTCTCTCTCTCTCTCTCTCTCTCTCTCTCTCTCTCTCTCTCTCTCTCTCTCTCTCTCTCTCTCAGATTATTAATTAGCCATTATTGTGTCTCTTCTGATGTAAGTCCCTTAAAATTTCGTTTTGTAAATATTATTAAAATATAAAATTGACATTTCTGTATTGAGCACTTGACTGACTTTGCGCGTAAATAAATCTGTATAGAAGCTGCACATTCTTTGAAACATAGACAAACGAAGGCAACAATATTATTTACAAGCTATTTCAGCATGAACTATTGGACTATAACGCTACATCACAGCAATATTCCGGTGGTATGTTTGTAACAAATTGTGCTGATTTGTTTTGTTGTTTTTTTTTCGACAGAAACCAATCAACTATCACTCTCCTGAAAGCTAAAATAGAAAATTAAGTTACTTCAACGTGTATACATATTTGGTGAAAAGCATAACCTAGTTTTAAAAAGATCAACTCTCTACAAATCTATGTACTTCAATACCTTGCGACAAGAGTAAGTACTTATTGAATACCGATTGGCATTATTAGCACCGGTACTGTAATTTATCTAAGTGTTCAAAGCCTGCGATCATACATTACATGATGGCATGATTCTCGGTAACAAAGCCTTCACTGTCTAGAAAATGGAACCATGCAACATATTTTCCACAAAATAAAAGTATTGGTTTACACCATGTTACTCTTGTTAGATTTTAATTTCAGGCAATAGTTTCTTTTCACATCAATTAACTATTTCCTAGTGTTTATAATATTAATCTGAATATGTTTGCTATACTTTTTACAATAAATACTTTCCACGGAAAGGATTTGTGTAAATGCAAATCAATTTGAAATGATCGGAATGTGTGTTTACAGTTTTTCACATTAAACTTTATTTGTCTCCTTATCCAAGACGTATGTCCTGTTAATCCTGCAACCGCTGAATAGTTGTAAACAAGTAATATACTGATAACAAGAGTTTTCAAGCACTTCGAGAAAGTCTGTCTGTTCCCGATCAACATACACTTACAGTAACTGTTGTCGTTAAAGCTGTCTCGGTTTGAATTAACCGAATTCGAGAACAAAGTCTTACCGAATATGCTTATGTTCATTAAATGTTGATAGTTTTAATGAATAAATTGGTCATTTGAAAGAGAATTTTTATTTGTCAGTGGAAAACACACATGATAGCTTTTTGTAGACGTTATAAAACGACTATTGCCTTCCTCTATAAAACTGAAGAACAGCCATCTAAATGTCACCGTCTGGTTTGTCTAAGAACGTGTCTGAACACACGTATAAAATATGTCTTCAGAGACTTATAACATGTCGATATTACACCAAGTTCCTGTGTCATTCTATGAGGATCCAACCATAAACCATGATCTGCATTTGTTATCCTCTACAATCGTTGACCTATTATTCAATTTACAAAGTTCCTTATACATTTTATGATAAAAGCCTTTTCATTAAAAGAGTCAACATATGCACTCAACTTTACCCAGTCAATTATGTAAAGCATTTTAATCGAAGGATTGATAATACTTGTAGAATGTTTTTTACGAGACTTGTCCTAGGTGAATATCACGTTAGCCATGTCCTCAACAGAACGTTTACTTGCATTATAAAGGTGTTTTATGTTTAAGCAGTATTCAAATTCCTTAACAATCGATTAATTACCTGTATGATTTTTTTTATAAAACTAGACTCAAAAAACGACAATAATGAGTTTCACTTTTGCTGTTTTCCAAACCAATTGCGATAATGATAATTGACGAAAAGCCAGTCCTACAATTTATTACAATACTGCGTTTAGAGTTCATAAAATGTTTTGATTACCTTTTTTGTAAAGTGTGTCCTGGTTACTTTACATGTTATATGGATAATTTACTTTTAAGCGTTATAATTTGTTGGCTTTTTGTAGTAGGTGATCTTTCACAAAATAGATCACTTTCAAAATATCGAAATACATTTGGAAGCACAATGACAATTACAAATACCGTAGACTGGTAATTTGATATTTAAACAACAACCCTGCACGTATAAACGTCTGCCACCGTAACGATTGAAAATGTAATTAGAGTTTTCTTTCAACTGATTATGTCAAATATGTGTAACTATACAATCATGGTATGTGTACTAGAATTTAATTCTTAAACGAAATGCAGATTTTTATTTTCTTTAAAAACGGCAAACAATCATTGTCAACAGATTGTTGTCACATATTATTATTTTACTTTGAGCTAATAGCTCTCCTAACGAAGTCTTAGAGTGGAAATGTATATTTGTGTTTTCGCATACAGGCACAGTCATTAAGATAAATGCTATTTTTTTAACAGACAGTACATATTGATTACTTTTTTGTTAGCATTATTTCTTTGTTGTTGTTTTGTTGTTGTTGTTGTTGTTGTTGTTGCTGCTGTTTCTAATAATTTTCAGAGGTGTAAAACAAAATCAATGCATTAAAGTGAAATCAAACTGAAATCAAACCTGTTTTTCTGTGTGATAAGATTTTCTGCATTCAACCGAAGCCATTATCCTCTCTCTTTCTATCTCTCTCCCCATCTCTCTCTCTCTTTCTCCCCCTCTCTCTCTCTCTCTCTCTTTCTCTTCAATTGATCCTCGTTTAATCCTGCAACCGCTGAAAAGTTGTAACCAAGTTATAAACTGATAACAAGAGCTATCAAGCACCGCCAGACAATTAATGTAGATGTCATTGGTTTCCCTGCACAAGTTGTATGCTTTCTCTTTAATAAGTTATACTTACTGTTGAGGCCTTTTAGAATTAAAGGAAGAAAACCGATGATAATTCATAGAGGCAACGTTTGAAAAGGAGTTTATGAGTCGGTGGAATTGCAGCAAACGAAATGGTAAATGTTCCACAGACAGGCGTGAAATCATTATGTGACCATTATTAAATACATATTTTTTTCGATAGGAAGAAATGAAAGTCAATGTTCACTGTCGGCGTCCGGTTATTTTTAAGATTTACAACTTGTTTTAAAGGACTAAATACTTATTTTGATTAAATCATATATTCTTGCGATATCTTCTTGAAGTAAAATAATACAATTATTTTAGATATAATTTTTTATCTTGTTTGTGAATACAGGTACGTGTATTATCGGGCGAAAGACAGCATAAACGAAAGTTTTACCTTTGTAAACGGTCTAGAACATACTATTTTGTTACAGATTGTCTTTAGAAGGATAGACGATTTGACGTTTTCGTTCTTGTTATTTATTATGTTGTTTTTCTTTAAAAATAACAATTGTTCAATAGCATGATAACAAGTGTCTATCAAAATCAAATATGTTACACAAGTATTGACATGTTTTCATTTGAAGCACTACTGAAAAACAAACTATTGAAATTGTTCTGCTGACTGTCAAATGAATCAATCTGTTGAGCGAGCGTTATAATGATAACTTCGCCGCATCCGGTGCAGGTCCAACTGTATAATTACACGTCGCTAGGTTTTACTTAGGTACCTTAGCAAGTAATTGAATGAAACTATAAAAATCGAAACCAAGCCAAACTCAAACAGGGCAGTAGCTTCTAGGTTATTGTAGACAATGAATTCTTTAAACCAAAATAAAAAATTAGATGTCAATAGGATATGCATTATCGCCATGGAATCAAGTGAAGTTACTAAAAGTTTTAGTTCTGAGAATGAAAATAATTATCTATGCTGACTGAATAGTATTTATAAAGTGTTAAGTAATATTTTGTTAGTTGAGCTACCAAACCAGTTTCAGACCGCACCACTTATCCAAGACAGCACAAACAAGACACAGTGGACAGGGACTGGACACACATGGCAGGACAAAACATGACAAACTAATGGCTTATTTACTTGGACGGTGATACTGATAACTTATAATGCTAATAAAAAAGAATATATGACAAAGTCCTATGAGTATTGCAACATATACCAAACTCCAAAAAGGCACAGAACAAAGGTATTTCACATGCAGGCCAAGTGAAAAGTAAGAACAAATTTGTGATGAGTCATTTAAGGAAAAGAGCAAACCCGACAGTTACCGCCTTGGAACGGTCAGTCGGCAATATGGACCGACTGGGGTGCTTAAACCGGTTTTACAGAGCTCTAACCTCGCACTTCCTGACGAGTTTCTCAAATGCATGCAACGAAAAGAAAAACATCTATTTGAAAACAAAATGTCCATGCGCTGATATTTTTCTATACGTTATGACGAAAGTAGTGACGTCATCGAAAAATAATGTCCACATAGTGTTCAGAAAAGGAATATAGTATTATGTCGATTTGAAAAACAACACAAAAATGGTTAACCACAAATAAAATTTACTTTCTGAATCATGAACAAACATGACCAGAGACGAATAAATGTTTGTAGCGTCCTGTTCATGTGAAGATGGAATTGCAGAACCAAAGTTCAATGTCCATCAAAGGAAATACACGTAACAATCCTTATAGGATGAAATAAATGACCACATAGATAATATGCACGGGGAGATTTTTTACGACCACCACACTGCACAAGTAACATTGTGAACACGTACTTATTCAACTCCACGATTGCCAGTAGCTCTATCATTTAAAATATTCTAGCAATGGGAATACAGGTA
Organism: Sinonovacula constricta; assembly: GCA_007844125.1. NCBI lineage: Eukaryota > Metazoa > Mollusca > Bivalvia > Cardiida > Solecurtidae > Sinonovacula > Sinonovacula constricta. The sequence goes on along the minus strand of CM017570.1, from coordinate 3,331,450 downwards.
CATGCATGAGATGGGAATTTAGTTATCGTTTAAATAATATTAACAACTAACTTTAATAGTATTTCCAATGCCAGTTTTATCAGGATAAATGCATTGGAAACAGGAATTAAAGACTTTAGGAAAATAATTAAAAAGAAACACGATTAGTTTTGTTTTCTTTGGTTATTCTTTTAAAGAGGGTTTCTAATAATAGAAGCTAGTTCAAGAAAGAAATACAGTTGAAGAAAATGTTTTCAAGCCCCAAAATATAATTTCTGTATAACACACACCAAATGTTGAAGGTCATTTCTTAATATAGCAGTTCCTTACGTAATAAAGACCTTGTACGATTCCATCTTTTTTCAACCTCTCCCAAAGACATTAATTCGACATGATCAAATTCTTGAGGATTAAATTGAACCCGATTCTGTAATATCCTGTTTAATTAGCTGTCATTTAACTCAAAATACAACACAGATTTATCAACGAGTTTTATGAAATAGGACAACATGAAGAAGGACGATTTGAAAATAATTGAAAAAGAAGACTATTAGCCAAAATTCTAGCTGTGGACTTTGTGCGGTAGGTTTGTCGTTGAAATGTATTTTTAATGTCGATTGATCGTTGTAGAACTTACAAAATAGCTTTGAGTACAAAAATAAGAGTAAGTTTAATTTGTACCTTAGGCATTGACCTAAAGTGTGAAGAACTTATATGAACCCGTCTGAACTGTCTTATTTGCTTCCGTTAAGATTTTTTAAGATGATCAAGCGTTTCCCATTGTTATAAATATTGCCACGCGCTATTATATAACTTATTAAAAAAGTTTTTCTTCGCAGAGCATGAAAAGTACTTTAATTTCTCTATTTGAAAGTATATGCTGTATCGCATGTGTTTATTTCTTCCTTTCTTAACAGACTTTTGAACGATTTTCCAAAAGGAAAAATACAGGAGATTGCAAGCGCTATCTTTCTCATTCCTCCCCGATTTCTCCCACATTGTATCTATTCTAAAGAGGTATGACATATGCGATGTTAACTGTACCGATTGATTATGTTCAATCGATGTTTTTTGTGCCTTTTGGAAGGCTACTGAACATACGTATGTAGGAATTCAGAGCCTTATTGTGAAAGTATAGAGGGACAAAATCAGATAGGAACCCATATCAAGCACTTAACATCCCAATACAACACATCTATGAGTTGAGGATTGATGTTTAAATCATGCTCCTACATTTCCTCCAAGAATATATTATTTTAGCTTCTTGTCTCTTGCAGAGTGGACAAACTGTAGACTCACCTTAAAACACCCGTTGATGGGAGAGAAGAACAAACATGTCGAATTCAGGTCAACTGTAACAATGTGTTTAAAGAGTTTGTTTGTCGGTGTTCAAAGAAAATATCTTCATCAACGTTTATTCAATGATGCATGAACCTAACAGCTGGATATTTTTATTCGTCTGCAACTTTCTTAATTATAATTTGTATTAATGTTTTAATGAACAACGAAGAATAAAATATAGTCTGTTGTATCTGATGTTTAGGTAACTAGTTTTGAAATGAGAATTGGTTGATAGATCATCGAATGTCTAAAAATCAGTTAAGAGACATTCAAAATCTCAATACACTTAATGTGAACATATCCATAAATAATTGAAATCGCCTTTTTTTTATTTCAGATGATATCAAAAATATGTAGTGTTGAACAAATACTTTAAACAAAAAAATACAGAGGACTGTCGCTTGGATTTTCCTGCAAGAATCCTCATTAGTATGACTAAAGTCACTAGCGGCAACGTTTTACTTGTCTTCCTGATTATTTGGTAGTGCTGCTTTTGCCTTAAGTTTGCATACGATTAAATGTTCCAGGACCGGCTTCCAGTTGCCATCCTGAGGGTGCTAATCACTTCCTTAAATGGAGAAGCTGTTTGACCAGTAAGATCCTTAAACTGAAGGTATTAGATACAAGGTTGATAATGAATTGATATGTCTCACGTGCGAAAACATAAAGTAACGAACAAAAGTAATATTTATTGAATGCTTCAAATCTAGAAAAATAATTGAATTTAATTACTTTCATGTTTTGGTATGTTGCATCAGCGTAGTCCAAACAATGTTGCAGTAAGTAGACACGCATTGGGATAAAGGCAGCTTGGAATGCTTTGTATT
>CM017570.1:3291803-3326803 GCA_007844125.1 Sinonovacula constricta | reverse complement strand
TGGAGTAAGACAAAGATAAGATAAGAGCAAGCATGAGACTGTTGCATAGCTAAGCTCTTATCTTATCGCTGCTCCACTGTTTTAAAACAACTTAATTATTTATATCATCCACGCACTTTGTTGAATGTCTTAGCTATCGAGACAAGCAATTACAATAAGAACATATATTAACACTTGTAAGATTGCCAATTTCATCCTATATCCGACAATAACAATATCTGGTGGATGTCTAATACTGTTCACCATAATCCTGCCGTTATAGTACATAACAATTTTCAGTTTCCCTAATGATATGAAAATGCGCCTATATGTTTATTTAAACTTGGACAACATGTTCTCAATACTGAGTCTTCTATCTGTAATATATGTTTGTTTTAGCAGCAATACATGCATAGCTATTGAGCAAGAAAAACACAACTTTCCACTCACATGACATATAAACAGTACGGATTTTAAGCAAGTCTCTCACATCAAGACAAATTTATTTAGCGTTTTATTTATCAACTTACGACGCCAAATCACAATGACATTGGCTACTCGCATTGGTCGTAGGATTTCTCCTGATTAATAGGTTAATAAGAAAAGATCCTATAAGAATAGCCGCAGATATTTAAAACTGAACTACCTCTAGACACAAGCCATGTAAATGTACAAGTGATAAAGCACAGAGAAGAGACAGAACACACAACAAGAAACAAAACAGCAGTTACCGCCTTGGAATGATCAGAGAGCACAAGGGCCGACAGGGGTGAGTAAACCTGGCTTGTGGAGCGCTCTAACCTCGTACTTCCTGATGGTTTTTTGTTTCTATCAAACAAGTGTAACTCAAATGACCCATCAAAGTGAGACAACCAATAATTTGGGGTCACGGATGACGCCGTTTGAAATTGAAGAAAGAAATACAATGGTAATAGGATAATGATTGAAATGATTCGTCCTTGGAATGGCAAGACATTACTTCTTCAGTGTTCTAAAGACATAATATTATTGTGTAACCATTATCAAACACTATTTACCATTCGATAGAAAAGAAAGATAAATCAATGTCAAATGTAGACGTCTGATTGCTGTCAAGATGTACACTTATCTTTAGGCACTAACCAAATTTACAACGCTATGCCAAGTTGTTGCGATATTTAATGAAGTAAAATCGTAAAACAACTTGTCTTTATGGACGTCATTCTACATAATGAGAGTGTTTAAAATGTTTATGTGCAGACAAGAACATGTATCAACATTAGAAAAAGATAGCATTAACATATGCAACGTGTTGTTTTCTGTGGGAATGATCACACATACAATACTCTGTGATTTATGGCAAAAAAGGCCAACGATATTTGTAATGGTTACTTATCATGTTTGTATCTTTCACTGGCAAAAGCCGATTAACTACAGAGTTTAAAAAAATACATTACATAATAAGTGACATGTTTCTGATTAAAATATTACTGAAAGACAAACTAAGCAAACATGTTCCATAAACCTACAAATGAATAGGTCTGTACCATCTTGATCTCTGCAGTGACACGTTTGAACACGTACGTATTTACCTATGGTGAAGCTATTTGATTATTCCACGTCTGAACAAGTACGTATTTACCTATGGTGAAGCTATTTGATTATTCCACGTCTGAACAAGTACGTATTTACCTATGGTGAAGCTATTTGATTATTCCACGTCTGAACAAGTACGTGTTTATCTATGGTGAAGCTATTTGATTATTCCACGTCTGAACAAGTATGTATTTATCTATGGTGAACCTATTTGATTATTCCACGTCTGAACAAGTACGTATTTACCTATGGTGAAGCTATTTGATTATTCCACGTCTAAACAAGTACGTATTTACCTATGGTGAACCTATTTGATTATTCCACTTCTGAACAAGTACGTATTTACCTATGGTGAACCTATTTGATTATTCCACTTCTGAACAAGTACGTATTTACCTATGGTGAACCTATTTGATTATTCCACGTCTGAACAAGTACGTATTTATCTATGGTGAAGCTATTTGATTATTCCACGTCTGATCAAGTACGTATTTACCTATGGTGAAGCTATTTGATTATTCCACGTCTGATCAAGTACGTATTTACCTATGGTGAAGCTATTTGGTTATTCCACTTCTGAACAAGTACGTATTTACCTATGGTGAAGCTATTTGATTATTCCACTTCTGAACAAGTACGTATTTACCTATGGTGAAGCTATTTGATTATTCCACGTCTGATCAAGTACGTATTTACCTATGGTGAAGCTATTTCATTATTCCACGTCTGAACACGTACGTATTTACCTATGGTGAAGCTATTTGATTATTCCACTTCTGAACAAGTACGTATTTACCTATGGTGAAGCTATTTGATTATTCCACGTCTGAACAAGTACGTATTTACCTATGGTGAAGCTATTTGATTATTCCACGTCTGAACAAGTACGTATTTACCTATGGTGAAGCTATTTCATTATTCCACGTCTGAACAAGTACGTATTTACCTATGGTGAAGCTATTTCATTATTCCACGTCTGAACAAGTACGTATTTACCTATGGTGAAGCTATTTGATTATTCCACGTCTGAACAAGTACGTATTTATCTATGGTGAACCTATTTGATTATTCCACGTCTGAACAAGTACGTGTTTACCTATGGTGAAGCTATTTGATTATTCCACGTCTGAACAAGTACGTATTTATCTATGGTGAACCTATTTGATTATTCCACTTCTGAACAAGTACGTATTTACCTATGGTGAACCTATTTGATTATTCCACGTCTGAACAAGTACGTATTTATCTATGGTGAAGATATTTGATTATTCCACATCTGATCAAGTACCTATTTGCCTATGGTGAAGCTATTTAATTATTCCACGTCTGAACAAGTACGTATTTATCTCTATTATTGCCAGGGACACTGTCTTGTGAACGTTGAATTCATTCTATTAAATATTAAAATAAAATTAGGATAAATCTTGCTATGTGAATATTTGAAGAGAGAGGGACTTTAGGAATAGTTTACACCTTTTCACCAGTAAACGATAACGGTATTTTATGACTGGGATTTTCAAGGTTTTCAGTGAATAGAAAACATACATTATGAAAGTTTTTAGAAACAATAAAGGAGCCCATGGTTTTCTAAAAGTGTCATTTCTATTGTTTTCATTGTGTTTACTTGAAAATGTGAAACTAAGTTATTTACTTAAAAAAACCTTGTACGATTCCAAGTTGCCAGCTTCTCCAAAGTCATCTTTTCGTCGTTATCAATATCAAACGTCCGAGAAATAATTTGAAGCACGTATCTGTATAATCATTTAAATCATAACGCAACACACCAATGCTTTGTCTGACAGCGATTGTTATGAAATGAGACATGTAATGGTCGATTTTATGATTTTGTAAAAACATAATTATAACACAAACTGTCAGCAGTAGTTTTGTGCAATCTGTTTTCGTGAATAAAAGAATATTAATCCTTGTAGAACTTAAAAGTAGCTTGCAAAAACGATACACGGTTGAACTAATATCAAAGCCTATTGAATTGTCTTTTCCTCTCATCCTATTCTGCCGTATTTAAAGAGTTTAAACAGCTGTTCGAGGGGTTAAGATAGTTATACATTTTGACACTGCCTTGTGTATATATATATATATGTGTGTGTGTGTGTGTGTGTGTGTGTGTGTGTGTGTGTGTGTGTGTGTGTGTGTGTGTGTGTGTGTGTGTGTGTGTGTGTGTGTGTGTGTGTGTGTGTGTGTGTGTGTGTGTGTGTGTGTTTGTGTTGTTCAGTAACAGTTTGTAAAAATACAGTAAGTACTTGGACTGTGACAACAGTTGTATGTAGATAGGAAATTCAACACAACGTTATTTTATATACTAAACCAAACCTTAAAAGTTTATATGCTGCCCTTGCCTTACCCGATTTATTTTTTTTAAAGTCTTCAATACCTCATACCTTTACTTGCATAATTATGAAACGTACAAAAGCCGAGGAGAGAGGGAGAGAAAGATAGAGAGAGAGAGAGAGAGAGAGAGAGAGAGAGAGAGAGAGAGAGAGAGAGAGAGAGAGAGAAAGAGAGAGACAGAGGTTGTAGATACTTTGGTTAACGCCTCACAATATGGCTAATTAGTAACAATGTAAACACAGACGCCACCATTATTTATAAACGGCACGGGCTACTTTCTCGGACGTAATGTAGGATTTGTGTATTTCTCCGCAGCGTATGAAAACTACCTTTTAATAACTCTGTCAGAAAGAACATGTTTAACTTATATATTTCTAGCTTCCTTCCTTTTCTCCCTAATGGACATCTGATTTATTTACCAATAGGGCAGGAAATGTTCCTAATATATGGGCTTGCACTGACAATTTTTTCACTCTTCAATATTAAAGGCTGAAACTAACTTTTCTTTGAATTCCTCAAACATGTTTGTGATTTCTTTCTGCTTTTCTCTACCAGACAGGTATGTTATGTGCAAGGTTAACGAGTACTAAATAATTGTGTTTAACCTCTATTCTCCTGTTGTTTTAATTTTACTGAACTTTGACATGCAGTAATTTTCACCGCCTGGTTCTTAAAGTGGGAGCGACTTATAAGAGATAACACAGGCTTTCCCATCAAAATTTAACACAGGAAGCAAACATGGTGCTGCACTTACTGTGTAAAGCATGCCGTTAACACCTGACAACCTACTAAACCCTGACACATTAATCTTATAAATAGTAAATTAACTGTTTTGTGCTTGTAATCATTTTAGAATTTATGTTTGAACAATGTAGTACACAAATCCATTTCTGTATAGAATGTCCGGCTTCTTGCCACATGCAGGTTTGAGACATCCGTAGACAAGTATTCGAACTAGACTCACCATAACAGATTTATTTAGCCATTAGATCGGACAGTTAATGCAAATATTACAGCACATTGTAAGAGCTTGGTCATGGTTGCTGAAATATGTTTGACTTGACAAGATTGTAACTACATACTGAGTTAATTCAAATGACGTAAGACCGTAACTGGTTAATATCTCTCTTGGTCTTTAGTTTTACGTAACCATTGTATATGTGAATGTGTGTAGTTTGTTTTTACTTTTTCCCATCGGATGCCTTAACAGTTTAATTGTTAATGACCCGTGGTGGTATATATTATTGATACTTTTATCCGTTTTAAATAGTTCAACAGTACTTTGTATTAAATTAGACTGCATTATGATTTTAATCATTGAGGGTAAAGCATTGTTTTTGAATATATAATGTCAATTCGCAATAAGTAACTTATATTAAATTGAACATATTGTCATACACTTTGCTTTCTTGTGTGATTTTTTTTCCGTGTGTCTTTTGCTGTTTAGTGTTATATTTTAAGAAATATGTTTATTGGTGTAACTGTACCAGATGCTTCATTACAAACTGAACCTTTCTTAACTTTCTGATATTAACCCTATCAAGTATTAATAATCAATTTACAGTGCAACATTCACAAACCTAGTACAAAAAATAGTTCTTATAGGATATTTCAACAACTACCGCAGTAAATATAGACAATATTGATTATAAGCAAAATACACAGCGCTCTTCTGTTATGGTTATCTGAAATATTAAATGCTAAACAACTTAGCTACAAAAACAGATAAACACGATTGATAATATCCCAACCCTTGTCGTTGGGGACTTTTCTAGCAAGTACCCTCCTCCATATTGCTAAACAGATAAAGTTAACTTCTCGCTTTTGTATTTTTCTGTTAATTTGCTAGCAATGGTGCTTTCCGCTGATTTGCTATGCGTCTGCTTTCATTTTCAGGAGCGGCTTCCGGTTACCATACTGGCGGAGCAAATCCCTTCCTTAAATGGAGACATTATTTGGCCAGCAAACACCTTATGGGCGAGGTATTATATAGAAGGTTAATAAGGAATAGTTCTTTCTCACTGTGAAAAAATAAAGTCGCAAACTTTTTAAATGCCTGTCTTATACATGTACTGTCGGGTTTGCTCTTTTCCTTAAATGACTCATCACAAGCTCATAGGACTTTGTCATATATTCTTATATATATATATATATTATTTAACTTTAATTGTGCCGCACAGTCTCGTGATTGCTCTTATTTCATGGCTGCTGTACTTAGACTCAACATTACTTTATTTGTTTCCTGTATGATATCAAAACATGTCAATTAGAAACGATAATAGAAAAGAAATTAATACATGACTCTAACACAATAATATGCATACAATTATTAATTAATAACATGATCCACTGTTATCAACAAATTTATTTATTTGTATCACCCACGCAACTTGTTGAAAGTCTTAGCTGTCGAAACAAGCAATTACAATAAGAAAACAATATATTGACACTTTTAATGACACACCCCGTCTTTTTAAGAATATTGCCAATATCATCCCATATCCGGCAAACAACAAACTCTGACAGATGCCTAATACGGTTTTACATAATCATGCCTTTATAGTACATAACATATTTCAATTTGTCTTATGATCTGGACATGTAAGTGTAATTTCTTGGTCGGCGATGTAATGAGCGTGTGACATTAGCGAAGTCGAAAAAAATCTTGTAGTTAGAAGGAATTAAGACATCTTGGATTGCTTTGTGTTATGTGAACAGTGTATTAAAGAATGGCTAAAAGCATATTTCATGGTACTCACTTGAGTGTACTTTATACAACACATCATCCCAAAAGAACGGAGAAAGATTTATGTTTATGTCCTTTTTGTTGCATCTAAATGCCACACATCTTTCAATAAAACATCCCACAGCCATTTCCTTAAAGTGTTTATGTTTTATTTGTGTTCATTTATCTGTATCCCTTTCACCAGGACCAACTTAATCACGGAAAAGCTTACGTCATTCTAGGACTTTTAACCAATAATTAACCTAGATTGAAGCTAATGTCAAGGTTTAGGCTGTAAACCAATAATTAACCTAGATTGAAGCTCATGTCAAGGTTTACAGTGTGTGCTATACAATGAGAGACCCAATAATGTCAAAATATTTGCCAATTAAATTTACTCGCACTTTACTTTAATGGCGAAATCAATTTTCCGCGATAATAAAGAACTGGTTCATATAGATAGAGGTAAATTCCAATTAGCATTCCCGGACAATTTCTATTAAAAGGTGAAAGCGAAAAAAGATGTAATTCAGACTACCATATTTCCAAATATTTTGACAATTGGAATTAACAAAAGACTAGCTGAAAAGAAAGTATGAAGATCAACATAAAAAAAAGTATTTTCTCATTTTGCTTCAGTTTGGCGTTATTCAGGGCTTTAACAATAAGTAGATAAATCGGTAGAAAAGGAGTTCAGTTGTAATAATTCACTTAAAGTGTTCATGCGGCACATGATGTAACATCTGATAAGGTCCTCGTTATCGTATCAACAACTTTGCAAACCGGCAATGAAGTGTTTCAAAACATTTGGTGAAAATATACTGCGCATTTCGTCAGGGCGATGACTTATCCATGTCGCTGAACATATCGTAAGAGGACGGCATCAAGAAATAAAATGATTTATTTAAATTGCCAGTGTACTTGATATTAAATGCTTGATTTAATGTCCCATGTAATTTATACAAGTTTCGAATGATACCATTCAACAATACATTATATACGTTAAAACAAATTATTTTACCTGGTTTCACAAATTGGATATTGAGAAACCAAACATATGGACTGGTTTCACATAAAGTGCGAATGGATAAAAATGTGTTTATGTGTTATGATCGATTAAGCGTCTGTCATTATGTAATGCATGTTAAACTATATGTCAAAGCGCAATTAAATTTTAATCTTATAGACATGATTATATATACTCATGCAATCATCTAAACACAGATTTATATATCAGCCTTACTTCAGTTAAGAGTTGTTGCGTGAGATTGCTTTTTATTCACGAAAACTACACCAATGACGTGAGCAGACGGAACAAGACCGCGTGGATGATGAATGGGATTTATTAATGTATGTGTTGAGAAATCGACAGAATTTAGTGACAATGTTGCCCCGACGGTCATTAAAGCATCGTCGTTTTGTTATCCAACATTATCATCATTTGTCTTAAAACTTAGATATACGAAGACTATTGGATAGTTTGTATATCGATATTTCCTACTGTGACATTGAATTTTGAGACATTACAGCAAATAGATCCATATAAATATAATTGCATGGCGCAAGACGTTTAGCTTATTGACATTTGGTTGGGATGATTTTCATCTGAAATTGACATTTCATATAGCATGGTTGACTTCAGAATTGATTTGATTTTGAACAACTCCGAGGATATATGGATTACGGTCACGAACGCATTGTAAAAGTGCAGAAAATTACTGCATTCATGTCCATCGAAACATCGACAGGTAATTATGAACCAGTAAAGAAATTCATCGAATACTGCTTAAGTACCGAGTCCCCTCTGAAATGTGATTTATTTCGACGTATTGAAGGATGGTATACATTTAATTGATATAGCGAGATAGAGATTCTCTCTATTGTGTATATTAGCAATAGCGTATATGTTTCCTAGATGAACGATTAGTCCGTTATTAAATTAAAGCAGCCATGCAAAGGTCAACGCCCACATACACACGAGAAAAGCAATATGAATATAAAATAAAATTTGAAAGGAATATCAAAGGCCGAATGTATATGTTTGGTTTCATTCTATCGTCTACAGCCCGGCTGAGAGACACGATTGGAATAAACAGGACATGTTGATGCAGAGCAGCAAAGTCGCCGGAAATGATATATCAGAAAGCTACGCATATTCAGCATAGTAGCATTTAACACCACTTCATTTGGGATTGTGAAATAAAAAATGTTTCAAACAGCGTATATTGTTAACAACAGCGTAAATTTGTAATTGCAATCCTCACTTTTCTATTTTTTAGGCAACACAACACTATCGGTGAGCCACACTTACTCAACAAACAATCGTGGTACGACTTTGAAGTGGTACGAAGTCACCAACATCCGCCTTAACCCGAGCAATTTTTTCAACTCGCAATAAAATCATTGATTTAAAATAGCCTTTTTATTTCTTCTCAATTTGTCACCTAAAGTCAATTTCTACTATACAAAAGTAAAACCATGATGTTTTAAAAACAAATTTTGAATATCGATAAATTATTACACATATATCTATCAATGTGTTTGGTATTTATGTGCAGGCTATTCAGATCTAAACCAAACACACCAATAGTTGTTCTAATATTCACCGAGCTGTTATTGCGCGATCCGCGGCCAATACCTTTTTGTTGGGTGTAAAAAAGACCCTAACTGCGATTACTGATTACTAAAATAAAATTATTAATCTTTTATACGAAGAAATGTTTATCCATGAATATATCGCTGAAGAGATTTTGATCGACTTAGTGGAGTCCTGCAATTTGAAAATAAGAATATGACAATCAATATGCGTTGAAAGTTTACTTCTTACTTTTTTATAGTTCCTTCATTTATTTTTTGTTTAGGTATGTAGTAGGTCCCAACGTAGTTAAAACTAATATTTAAAAAAATATATAGAAAGAATAAGTACACTTTATTAAAATACAGATTACTACATAGTCGGTATTTCCCCATTAAGGGCGGAGGCGCCTGGCGCACCGACAGGTAAAATAATATTAGTTTATGGCTCATAAACGGATTTCCCTTAAGGAACCGTATAACAGCAGCAACTATGTGTCTGCCAGCCATTAATCATCATCTAAAAAGTAAACAAAACTAAAAATCATATTTAAATAGTAATAACATATTTGGTTTATAGCAGTTGCATTAGACAACTTTCTAAGACCAACAGCGCCGACTGACAAAAAGTAGGGACATGTTGTATATAGTAGTGATACTCGTATATAAACAAAACATGCCTCTTTGTACAAACCATCCTTGCTTTGGCACTAACATTATCAATGGGGAAAATATATAAAGAAATATAAAAATATCCATGCTCATTTTTCTTCAGCGTATATAGTAACACGTTCATAGCATGTAAAACGTGTACTTATCTATATGCATGTTTTTTTGTCTATTAACTGTATTTCCTTGTCACCTTTAGCGCATGAATGTGTTACTCACTTTCTGACCATAAACCGAGGACCTTCTCCTTTTAGATATGATATGTATAATAAGAAGAATTGTTTATCAATATCAATATGACTAAGACAGAGACATACAGATTTAATGTACAAACTAACATTCTGTCATATAAATATTTCAGCAATAACTGATTTGCAACAATAATCTTATAATTGTCAGTTGTGCGTACATAAGCGTGATTCAAATGACTAAATGTCGCTTATCTATATTATATGTCTGCAATACTAGATCTTGAACATCTATCATACATCAGTTACTAGATGGGATTGACACAACCAAACGCTAGTCTACGTCTGATTATATCTAAGTGTCATTTTCCTGTTCAGTAACATCAATAATCATTTATACATATGTTCACTTTGTACCAGCGGTAAATGCATCGACAACATTTTTTAACCATTGGATAACATAGAACAACTTAAAAACAAAACGGCGATGACGTGTTATAAGAACTAAGTAATGACAAAATAAGCTAGAAGAAAAGTTACATCATTCAAAATTTACGAATTAGAAAATACAAAATGCAACAGAAAAGCTTGAGAAAAATAAGTGAAATCAAAATGAGATCAAACCTTTTTTCTGTGTGATAAGATCTTCTGCATTCAACCGAAGCCATTATCCTCTCTTTTTCTATCTCTCTCCCCATCTCTCTCTCTCTTTCTCTTCAATTAATCCTCGTTTAATTCTGGAACCGCTGAAAAGTTGTAAACAAGAGTTTTCAAACACCTCCAGACAGGGGAGTATCTTATTGTAGACAATGAATTCTTCATTCCATAATAAAAAAGTAGATGTCAATAGGATATGCATATCGCCATGGAATCAAGTGAAGTTACTAAAAGTTTTAGTTCTAAGAATGAAAATAATTATCCATTCTGACTGAATGGTATTTATAAATCGTTATGTAATATTATGTTAGTTAAGCTACCAAACCAGTTTCCGACCGCACCACTTATCCAAGACAGCACAGACAAGACACAGTGGACAGGGACTGGACACACATGGCAGGACAAAACATGACAAACTAATAGCTTATTAACTTGGACATACTGATAACTAAAAATGCTAAAAAAGCCTGGGTACATATTTCTTTAAAAATACACAGCGCTTGTTTGCCATTATGGCACATTTTGATTATTCTACTTCTAAACATGTACTCATTATACTCCGTGATTACCAGGAGCTCTATCATTTAAAAGTTGAAAATATTAGACTTTAAGTTAAAATAATCTAGCAATGTAAATGCAGGTGAATACACGAAATGGGACTTTAGGTATTGTTTAAATAAGTCTAACAGTTTAAGGTAAAAGTATTTCTAACGCCAGTTTTATCAGGATAAATGCATTAGAAAGACACATTAGAAGAATTTAAGACAATAAAGGAAAATACGATTTACAAAAGATGTGTCGCTTAAATTAGTTTTGTTTTCTTTGGTTATTCTTTTATAGAGGGTTTTTAATTATAGAAGCTAGTTCAAGAAAGAAATACAGTTGAATAAAATGTTTTTATGCCCCAGGTTCTAATTTCTGTATTACACATAACAAATGTTTTTTTCAACCTCTTCCCAAATCATTAATTCGACATTATCAAATTCTTGAGGATTAAATTGAAACCGAATCTGTAATATCCTGTTGAATTAGCTGTCATTTAACTCAAAATACAACACAGATTTATCAACGAGTTTTATGAAATAGGACAACATGAAGAAGGCCGATTTGAAAATAATTGAAAAAGAAGACCATTAGCCAAAATACTAGCTGTGGCCTTTGTGCGGTAGGTTTGTCGTTGAAATGTATTTTTAATGTCGATTGATCGTTGTAGAACTTACAAAATAGCTTTGAGTACAAAAATAAATGTTCAATTTGTACCTTATATATTGACCTAAAATGTTAAGAACTTATATGAAACTTTCTGAACTGTCCATTTTGCTTCCGTTAAGAATTTTTAAAGATGATCAAGCGTTTCCGATTGTTATAAATATTGCCACGCGCTACTATATAACTTTTAAAAAAATTCTCCGCAGAGCATGAAAAGTACTTTAATTTCTCTATTCGAAAGTATATGCTGTACCAACAGACTTTTGAACGATCCCATCCCCCGCCCCCCCCCCCCCCCCCCCCCCCCCCCCGAAAAAAATACAGGATATTGCAAGGGCTATCTTTCTCATTCCTCCCCGATTTATTCCACATTTTATCTATTCTAAAGAGGTATGGCATCTGCGATGTTAACTGTATCGATTGATTATGTTCAATCGTTGTTGTTTTGTGCCTGTGGGAAGTCTACAGAACATACGTATGTAGGAATTCAGAGCCTTATTGTGAAAGTATAGAGGGACTAAATCAGATAGGAACCCATATCAGGCACTTAACATCCCAATACAACACATCTATGAGTTGAAGATTGATGTTTAAATCATGCTTCTAAATTTCCTCCATGACTATATTATTTTAGCTTCTTGTCTCTTGCAGAGTTGACAAACTGTAGACTCGCTTTAAAACACCTGTTGATGTGAGAGAAGAACAAGTAGGTCGAATTCAGGATAACTGTAACAATGTCTTTAAAGAGTATGTTTGTCGCTGTTAAAAGAAAATATCTTCATCAACGTTTATTCAAAGGATGCAAGAACTTTACAACTTAATAATTTTATTCTTCTGCAACATTCTTAATTATAACTTGTATTAATGTTTTAATGAACAACGAAGAATAAAACATAGTCTGTTGTATCTGATGCATAGGAAACTTAGTTTTAAAATAAGACAAAAACACAGAGAGGACACATAACACACAAAAAGAAAAATCATCAGTTACCGCCTTATGTCTTGGTTTGTTACGTCAGCGTAGTTCAAACAATCTTGCAGTAAGTAGACACGCATTGGGATAAAGACAGCTTGGAATGCTTTGTATTATTTCAATAGAAAGAAATAATCAAATATTTAATAATAGAACCCCGTGTACAAACCACAACATTACAAAAGATTAGAGAAAACTTTATATTTTCTATTCTTTTTGCCGTATTAAAAGCAACACATGTTTTATCAAAATATCCCACAGCTGTTCCTTCAGGTCGTATATATAAGTATATATAAGCATGGTTCTTGTGTCCCTCGCACTCAATGCAGTTAAAAAAGCGGCTACGAGATTCTACGAGATTAAACTAATACTTAACCCAGATTGATGTTGAAATGAGTTTCAAGTTTTCGATGCGTGATATATACATGGGGTATCCAATTACAATCAAACATTACTCAATTTAAACACTATCGCCAGATTTTTAAGTTCTTATTACTATTTCAAAAATTGATAAGGCATAGAGGCAGCCTTACCTTCTACACAGGTACTTTTGGCTATTTTGTAGAAAGCAATCACCCAATCTAAACCCCCGTCTTGTTTACGATACTAATTGAAGCAATTAACTGAGGCATTACATTGAGAGCCGTGGTAAATCCGTTGAAACAACGAAATTGGCACAGCTAAATTGTAAACGATAATAAAATGGCACAAACGACTGGCAAAAGCAATATCGTGTAATCGCAATACTCACAAAAATCTAATCACAGCAGGATGAAATCCATTGAATGCTATGTCTTGTGATATGCTAAAAACCAATGTACACATGATGTAACAATAAGTGGTGTAGTCTATAGAGCATTCCACTGCAATTTTGTTTGACAGATATGATTGCGAATTTGCATTATGATTTCGATTCATCTGTCATAATATTTTGAATTAAACAAATTAACAATCAAGTAAACTTTAAGGACGACTAAAGAGATTCCCCATCTTCTGTATTGTTAACCCTCTTAACTGCGGCTAAAAATTCAACGTATTAACACCAACAGAATTAAGGTTGAAATAACTGCTGCTGGAATTTACCTACCACATTTATCTGTATTTGATCAGTATTTTTACATCAGAGCAAAAAGTTATTTTTAGATTTATCTTCCCAGTCGGTCCCTTTTACCGACAGGTCCAAGGATGTAAGTGTTGGGTTTGCTCTGTTTGTTTATTGACTTTTCACTAGGGATGTCAAAGGATACTAAATTTGGTATCCGGATATCCGTCGAACGATCCGAACGGATATCCGGATATAAATCTTAGTTAATTCTGATGTTGCAGTCGGATGTGTGCGGGGTTACTAACGTTTCCATTGATATAATTAAGTCGTCATTTCAAAGGAAATAATTAAATCAACATTTCCATAGGCATAGGCACTTGGTCATTTTAATGATTAATGAAATACAAACAATAAAAACATTTGGTAATTTCAATTGACAATAAAATGAAAAAATCAAATATATATTTAATCAATTGTAGCTCTATCACTTCTTAATAAAGCCGAACAAACGAAATTAAAGATAATAATCCTTAATCAAAATGGATAAGTAATAGCTTCAAACAATGGCTGTTTATTGGCAAATTATTTTACATAAGCTTTAGCACATTTCTAAAACTATGAAGTTCATCAACAAAATTAAAGATAGTATTCGCTAAACAAAATGGATCAGTAGAAGCTTCAAACCTTGGCGATTAATTAGCATATTATTAAACATACCATCATGCTTTAGCACATTTCTCAAACTGTGAAGCCAAATATACGATACTGCGTGTCACCAGCTGTCACCACCTGTCGATAATCCGTTACACCTGCGTATGCGTGAATACACACTGACATGACAGCAGAAAGATAACTTAGCGAAATGGCCAAAACATTTAATTAAAAGTTTAAAATTTTACATTTTTAAGCGAATATCCGGATATCTAAGTCGATTCGGATATCCGATGATTCGGACGGATATCCGGATATCCGGATATCCGTTGACATCTCTACTTTTCACAGATTATTTCTTACTTATACAGTTGGTTTGCATTCTTACACCGCTGTCCATTAGTTTTTTTAAATTAAGGTAAACGTTGCAATTCCCGTTTTGTCATATTTTCTTGCTTAGAGGAACTGCAGTAATTGGTTATTAAAGGGACAGTTACAATGAAATTTAATTTGTAAGTATCGCCTATAAAGATTCAAAGGATTGCTCGTTACGTAAGTAGATAGTGATATGTTTGACACGGTGATTTCTTCTATTTCTAGGAAGGAACGGCATCATTTTACACACGCCTTATTAAGGAGATTTTGTTTTCAAATATATCGTTTTTTTTCTTTTCATTGCTTGCATTTGAGAAACTCGTCAGGAAGTGCGAGGTTGGAGCTCTGTAAAACCGGTTTAAGCACCCCAGTCGGTCCATATTGCCGACTGACCGTTCCAAGGCGGTAACTGTCGGGTTTGACCCATCACAAATTTGTTCTTACTTTTCGCTTGGTTTGCATGTGAAATACCTTTTTTCTGTGCCTTTTCGGAGTTTGGTATATGTTGCAATGCTCATAGGACTGTGTCATATATTCTTATTAAGTATGGTATCGCACGTATCAGTATGCTGGATATACAAGGCATGGAAATCAAACAATATTATACTGGTGTCAAACGTTATTTTTAGGCAATTTAATCACCATTAAATATAAGTCCTTAACGAATGTCATTTTAACAATTTTGTCTTCCATTCTAATCACAAAGTTCAGTTCGCTATTACGTTGGTTAACTTCTCATAACTTTTTTGATTACACAAAGATTTTCATTAACAAACAGTTGAACGGTTATTTTTACTAAAATATAAATAGACGCACTAATTTCCATTGTACTTAATTATAGTGATTAATACAAAACGCAATATTCGATATTAAGGAATTCAATTTCTGTGAATTTGATTTCGAAAGCAATTCAAATAAAATAAGATTAGTTTTAATGTTTATCCTATCCACGATTTTAAATAAATACGGAAACAGGTATTAAAATGATTGATATTGAGTGTTATGCTATTGCTACGTTCCATTTAAAACAAGATGTTGTCATTACCTTGTACAGTGTAACAATTGCAACATAGGCATAAACGAAAATACACCATACTGACCTATATATAATGTAAGCCATAGTAGCTAACCAGAAACCCTAATGATCTGTGACCGTATTTTCGTTTACCAATTATTAAGTTGTTTATATTCCCGCGGTATCGTTTATAATACACGTTTACAAATGCCGTTCATTTGTTATCTATGTTATTCCAGATATATACATTGCTGTGGTACAGCTGAAACTGTTTGGATATGTATTGTCTACAGGATGAATATCCTCCTTATGATGATCATGATATTAACGGCGTTGCTGGGGTTAGGGTCGATAATGGTAATAGATATAGGAACGATAACGACGAATACTACGACCACGACGGTGATGATGATGATGATGATGATGATGATGATGATGATGATGAGGATGATGATGATGATAAGGACGACGACGACCACGACGGAAATAAGATGATGATGATGATGATAATGATGATGATGATGATGATGACGACGATGACCATAATGGATGATGATGATGATGATGATGATGATGATGTTGATGATGATGATGATGATGATGTTGATAACGACGATGACCATAATGCATGATGATGATGATGACGATGATGATGATGATGATGATGATGATGATGATGATGATGATGATGATGATGATGATGATGATGATGATGATGATGATGATGATGACGACGATGACCATAATAGATGATAATGATGATAATGATGATGATGATGATGATGATGATGATGATGATGATGATGATGATGATGATAATGTATATGGTTACTGTAGAAGTTTTCCAACCACTGGTATTATCTTCAGACAATGGAAAACCGTCCCGGTGTTGACAGACCAAAACTCTCGTGGCAATGCACAAGTATGTTCGATAAACTCATGATATAAAAAACGTTTTTTTTGTCTTGGAAGATCAAATGATATATTTTAGACTTTTATAAAACTGTGTTTTTAACAACGTTATCTGTAGGCAGCTTAGTATGTTTTAATGGCCCATGGATAAGCTTTTGAACGCACTTGAGACTTGAGTAAAGCATCGATAAGATAAGAGCAAGCATGAGACTGTGGCATAACTAATCTCTTATCTTATCGCTGCTCCACTGTTTTAAAACAACTTAATTATTTATATCATCCACGCAACTTGTTGAATGTTTAGCTTCCGAGACAAGCAATTACAATAAGAAAACATGTATTGACACTTGTAAGATTGCCAATTTCATCCTATATCCGACAATAACAATATCTGGCGGATGTCTAATATTGTTCACTATAATTCTACCGTTATAGTACATAACATTTGTCAGATATTTCATGATATAGAAATGCGCCTTTATGTTTATTTAAACTTGGACAACATGTTCTCAATACTGAGTCTTCTATCTGTAATATATGTTTGTTTTAGCAGCAATACATGCATAGCTATTGAGCAAGAAAAACACAACTTTCCACTCACATGACATATAAACAGTACGGATTTTAAGCAAGTCTCTCAGATCAAGACAAATTTATTTAGCGTTTTATTTATCAACTTACGACGCCAAATCACAATGACATTGGCTGCTCTGCCTAAGTCGTGGGATTCTATAAAAAGATCCTATAAAAATAGCCGCAGATATTTAAAACTAAACTACCTCTAGACACAAGCCATGTAAATGTACAAGTGATAAAGCACAGAGAAGAGACAGAACACACAACAAGAAACAAAACAGCAGTTACCGCCTTGGAATGATGAGAGAGCACAAGGGCCGACAGGGGTGAGTAAACCTGGCTTGTGGAGCGCTCTAACCTCGTACTTCCTGATGGTTTTTTGTTTCTATCAAACAAGTGTAACTCAAATGACCCATCAAAGTGCGACAACCAATAATTTGGGGTCACGGTTGACGCCGTTTGAAATTGAAGAAAGAAATACAATGGTAATAGGATAATGATAGAAATGATTCGTCCTTGGAATGGCAAGACATTTCTTCTTCAGTGGTTTACAGACGGACATAATATTATTGTGTAACCATTATCAAACACTATTTACCATTCGATGAAAAGAAAGATAAATCAATGTCAAATGAAGACGTCTGATTGCTGTCAAGATGTACACCTTATCTTTAGGGACTAACCAAATTTACAACGCTATTTCAAGTTGCTGTGATATCTTATGTAGTAAAATCGTAAAACAACTTGTCTTTATGGACGTCATTCTACATAATGAGAGTGTTTAAAATATTTTTCTGCAGACAAGAACATGTATCAACACTAGAAAAAGATAGCATTAACATATGCAACGTGTTGTTTTCTGTGGGAATGATCACACATATAATACTATGTTACTTATTTGTATTTGTTATGGTTACTTATTATGTTTGTATCTTTCACTGGCAAAAGCCGATTAACAACAGAATTTTAAAATAAAAACATTACACAGTAAGCGGCGTGTTTTTGATTTAAATATTACTGAAAGACAAACTAAGCACACATCTTCCAAAAACCTGCAAATGAATAGGTCTGTATCATCTTGTACTCTAGAATGACATGGCGAAGCTATTTTATTATTCCACGTCTGAACAAGTACGTATTTACCTATATTATTGCCAGGGACACTGTCTTGTGAACGTTGAATTCATTCTATTAAATTTTAAAATAAAATTAAGATAAAGCTTGCTATGTGAATATTTGAAGAGAGAGAGAGTAACTTTAGGAATCGTTTATACATTTGAACCAGTAAACGGTAACGGTATTTTTATGACTGGGATTTTTAAGGTTTTCATTGAATAGAAAACATACATTATGAGAGGTTTGGTAACAAAATAAATGAGCCCTTGCTTTCCTAAAAATGTCATTTCTATTGTTTTTATTGTGCTTTTTAATCTTTTTATGAAGGTGTACTTGAAAATGTGAAACTATTGTAAGAAGGCGATACTGTTTATGCAAAACATTTATAATTTAAATCTTTCTCTCGAATGACCCACAATTTTGTTTCAGTATAACATTTTATTGAAATGTCATTTCTTAATAAATAACTTTTTAACTTAAGAAGACATTGTATGATTCCAAGTTGTCAACCTCTCCAAAATCATCTTTTCGGCGTTATCAAAATCAAACGTCCGAGAAATAATTTTAAGGATGTATCTGTATAATCCTATTTTATTTGTCATCATTTAAATGATAATGCAGTACACCAAGGTTTTGTCTGACAGCTATTGTTATGAAATGAGACATGTAATGATCGATTTTGTGATACATGTATTTAAAGATTTTATCAATAAGCAGTTTGTGTGTGTGTGTGTGTGTGTGTGTGTTATGTTTTCGATTTGTGTAATCTGTTTTCGTGAATATATTTTCAAAAGTCTATTACTCCTTGTAGAACTTAAATGTAGCTTGCAAAATCGAGACACGGTTTAACTGGTATCAAAGCCTCTTGAATTGTCTTTTCCTATCATCCTATTCTGCCGTATTTCTATAAATAGTTTAGAAAGCTGTTCGAGGGTTTAAGATAGTTGTAAATATTGACACTCCCTTACATACATATTATATATACACATATACATATATATGTTGTTCAGTAACAGTTTGTAACAATACAGTAAGTACTTGGACTGTAACAGCAGTTGTATGTAGATAGGAAATTCAACACAACACTATTTTATATACAAAACCATACCTTACACGTTTATATGCTACACTTGCCCTACCCGATTTCATTTTTGTAAAGTCTTCAATATTTCATATTTTATACCTGTACTTTTACTTGCATATTTATAAAACATATAAAAGCCTAGCAGAGAGAGAAAGAGAGAGAGAGAGTAAGAGAGAGCGAGAGAGAGCGATAGAGAGGGAGAGAGTGAGTGAGAGAGAGAGAGAGAGAGAGAGAGAGAGAGAGAGAGAGAGAGAGAGAGAGAGAGAGAGAGAGAGAGAGACTTTGGTTACCGTCCCACAATATAGCTAATTAGTTACAATGTATACACAGACACCACCATTATTTTTGAACCACACGCGCTACTTTTCCGGGCGTAATGTAGGATTTCTGTATTTCTCCGCAGCGTATGAAAACTTCCTTTTAATAACTCTGTCAGAAAGAACATGTCTTACTTTTATACGACACAATATATTTCTTGCTTCCTTCTTTTACTCCCTAATGGAGATCTGATTTATTTACCAACAGGGCAGGAAATTTTCCTAATATATGGGCTAGCACTGACCATTTTTCTCACTCTTCAATATTAAAGGCTGAAACTAACTTTCCTTGTAATTCACCTTAAACACGTTTGTGATTTCTTTCTGCTTTTCTCTACCAGACAGGTATGTTATGTGCAAGGTTAACGAGTACTAAATAATTGTGTTTAACCTCTATTCTCCTGTTGTTTTTAATTTTACTGAACTTTGACATGCAGTAATTTTCACCGCCTGGTTCTTAAAGTGGGAGTGACTTATTAGAGATAACTCAGGCTTTCCCATCAAAATTTAACACAGGAAGCAAACATGGTGCTGCACTTACTGTGTAAAGCATGCCGTTAACACCTGACAACCTACTAAACCCTGACACATTAATCTTATAAATAGTAAATTAACTGTTTTGTGCTTGTAATCATTTTAGAATTTATGTTTGAACAATGTAGTACACAAATCCATTTCTGTATAGAATGTCCGGCTTCTTGCCACATGCAGGTTTGAGACATCCGTAGACAAGTATTCGAACTAGACTCACCATAACAGATTTATTTAGCCATTAGATCGGACAGTTAATGCAAATATTACAGCACATTGTAAGAGCTTGGTCATGGTTGCTGAAATATGTTTGACTTGACAAGATTGTAACTACATACTGAGTTAATTCAAATGACGTAAGACCGTAACTGGTTAATATCTCTCTTGGTCTTTAGTTTTACGTAACCATTGTATATGTGACTGTGTGTAGTTTGTTTTTACTTTTTCCCATCGGATGCCTTAACAGTTTAATTGTTAATGACCCGTGGTGGTATATATTATTGATACTTTTATCCGTTTTAAATAGTTCAACAGTACTTTGTATTAAATTAGACTGCATTATGATTTTAATCATTGAGGGTAAAGCATTGTTTTTGAATATATAACGTCAATTCGCAATAAGTAACTTATATTAAATTGAACATATTGTCATACACTTTGCTTTCTTGTGTGATTTTTTTTCCGTGTGTCTTTTGCTGTTTAGTGTTATATTTTAAGAAATATGTTTATTGGTGTAACTGTACCAGATGCTTCATTACAAACTGAACCTTTCTTAACTTTCTGATATTAACCCTATCAAGTATTAATAATCAATTTACAGTGCAACATTCACAAACCTAGTACAAAAAATAGTTCTTATAGGATATTTCAACAACTACCGCAGTAAATATAGACAATATTGATTATAAGCAAAATACACAGCGCTCTTCTGTTATGGTTATCTGAAATATTAAATGCTAAACAACTTAGCTACAAAAACAGATAAACACGATTGATAATATCCCAACCCTTGTCGTTGGGGACTTTTCTAGCAAGTACCCTCCTCCATATTGCTAAACAGATAAAGTTAACTTCTCGCTTTTGTATTTTTCTGTTAATTTGCTAGCAATGGTGCTTTCCGCTGATTTGCTATGCGTCTGCTTTCATTTTCAGGAGCGGCTTCCGGTTACCATACTGGCGGAGCAAATCCCTTCCTTAAATGGAGACATTATTTGGCCAGCAAACACCTTATGGGCGAGGTATTATATAGAAGGTTAATAAGGAATAGTTCTTTCTCACTGTGAAAAAATAAAGTCGCAAACTTTTTAAATGCCTGTCTTATACATGTACTGTCGGGTTTGCTCTTTTCCTTAAATGACTCATCACAAGTTCATAGGACTTTGTCATATATTCTTATTTTATAATATATATATATATATGTATATATATATATATATATATATATATATATATATATATATATATATATATATATATATATATATATATATATATATATATATATATATATATATATATATTATTTAACTTTAATTGTGCCGCACAGTCTCGTGATTGCTCTTATTTCATGGCTGCTGTACTTAGACTCAACATTACTTTATTTGTTTCCTGTATGATATCAAAACATGTCAATTAGAAACGATTCTAAAAAAGATATTAATAAATGACTTTAACACAATAATATGCATACCAGTATTACCTTATAACAAGATTCACTGTTATCAAACAACTTATTTACTTGTATCAACCACGCAACTTGTTGAAAGTCTTAGCTGTCGAAACAAGCAATTACAATAAGAAAACAATATATTGACACTTTTAATGACACACCCCGTCTTTTTAAGAATATTGCCAATATCATCCCATATCCGGCAAACAACAAACTCTGACAGATGCCTAATACGGTTTTACATAATCATGCCTTTATAGTACATAACATATTTCAATTTGTCTTATGATCTGGACATGTAAGTGTAATTTCTTGGTCGGCGATGTAATGAGCGTGTGACATTAGCGAAGTCGAAAAAAATCTTGTAGTTAGAAGGAATTAAGACATCTTGGATTGCTTTGTGTTATGTGAACAGTGTATTAAAGAATGGCTAAAAGCATATTTCATGGTACTCACTTGAGTGTACTTTATACAACACATCATCCCAAAAGAACGGAGAAAGATTTATGTTTATGTCCTTTTTGTTGCATCTAAATGCCACACATGTTTCAATAAAACATCCCACAGCCATTTCCTTAAAGTGTTTATGTTTTATTTGTGTTCATTTATCTGTATCCCTTTCACCAGGACCAACTTAATCACGGAAAAGCTTACGTCATTCTAGGACTTTTAACCAATAATTAACCTAGATTGAAGCTAATGTCAAGGTTTAGGCTGTAAACCAATAATTAACCTAGATTGAAGCTCATGTCAAGGTTTACAGTGTGTGCTATACAATGAGAGACCCAATAATGTCAAAATATTTGCCAATTAAATTTACTCGCACTTTACTTTAATGGCGAAATCAATTTTCCGCGATAATAAAGAACTGGTTCATATAGATAGAGGTAAATTCCAATTAGCATTCCCGGACAATTTCTATTAAAAGGTGAAAGCGAAAAAAGATGTAATTCAGACTACCATATTTCCAAATATTTTGACAATTGGAATTAACAAAAGACTAGCAGAAAAGAAAGTATGAAGATCAACATAAAAAGAAGTATTTTCTCATTTTGCTTCAGTTTGGCGTTATTCAGGGCTTTAACAATAAGTAGATAAATCGGTAGAAAAGGAGTTCAGTTGTAATAATTCACTTAAAGTGTTCATGCGGCACATGATGTAACATCTGATAAGGTCCTCGTTATCGTATCAACAACTTTGCAAACCGGCAATGAAGTGTTTCAAAACATTTGGTGAAAATATACTGCGCATTTCGTCAGGGCGATGACTTATCCATGTCGCTGAAAATATCGTAAGAGGACGGCATCAAGAAATAAAATGATTTATTTAAATTGCCAGTGTACTTGATATTAAATGCTTGATTTAATGTCCCATGTAATTTATACAAGTTTCGAATGATACCATTCAACAATACATTATATACGTTAAAACAAATTATTTTACCTGGTTTCACAAATTGGATATTGAGAAACCAAACATATGGACTGGTTTCACATAAAGTGCGAATGGATAAAAATGTGTTTATGTGTTATGATCGATTAAGCGTCTGTCATTATGTAATGCATGTTAAACTATATGTCAAAGCGCAATTAAATTTTAATCTTATAGACATGATTATATATACTCATGCAATCATCTAAACACAGATTTATATATCAGCCTTACTTCAGTTAAGAGTTGTTGCGTGAGATTGCTTTTTATTCACGAAAACTACACCAATGACGTGAGCAGACGGAACAAGACCGCGTGGATGATGAATGGGATTTATTAATGTATGTGTTGAGAAATCGACAGAATTTAGTGACAATGTTGCCCCGACGGTCATTAAAGCATCGTTGTTTTGTTATCCAACATTATCATCATTTGTCTTAAAACTTAGATATACGAAGACTATTGGATAGTTTGTATATCGATATTTCCTACTGTGACATTGAATTTTGAGACATTACAGCAAATAGATCCATATAAATATAATTGCATGGCGCAAGACGTTTAGCTTATTGACATTTGGTTGGGATGATTTTCATCTGAAATTGACATTTCATATAGCATGGTTGACTTCAGAATTGATTTGATTTTGAACAACTCCGAGGATATATGGATTACGGTCACGAACGCATTGTAAAAGTGCAGAAAATTACTGCATTCATGTCCATCGAAACATCGACAGGTAATTATGAACCAGTAAAGAAATTCATCGAATACTGCTTAAGTACCGAGTCCCCTCTGAAATGTGATTTATTTCGACGTATTGAAGGATGGTATACATTTAATTGATATAGCGAGATAGAGATTCTCTCTATTGTGTATATTAGCAATAGCGTATATGTTTCCTAGATGAACGATTCGTCCGTTATTAAATTAAAGCAGCCATGCAAAGGTCAACGCCCACATACACACGAGAAAAGCAATATGAATATAAAATAAAATTTGAAAGGAATATCAAAGGCCGAATGTATATGTTTGGTTTCATTCTATCGTCTACAGCCCGGCTGAGAGACACGATTGGAATATACAGGACATGTTGATGCAGAGCAGCAAAGTCGCCGGAAATGATATATCAGAAAGCTACGCATATTCAGCATAGTAGCATTTAACACCACTTCATTTGGGATTGTGAAATAAAAAATGTTTCAAACAGCGTATATTGTTAACAACAGCGTAAATTTGTAATTGCAATCCTCACTTTTCTATTTTTTAGGCAACACAACACTATCGGTGAGCCACACTTACTCAACAAACAATCGTGGTACGACTTTGAAGTGGTACGAAGTCACCAACATCCGCCTTAACCCGAGCAATTTTTTCAACTCGCAATAAAATCATTGATTTAAAATAGCCTTTTTATTTCTTCTCAATTTGTCACCTAAAGTCAATTTCTACTATACAAAAGTAAAACCATGATGTTTTAAAAACAAATTTTGAATATCGATAAATTATTACACATATATCTATCAATGTGTTTGGTATTTTGTGCAGGCTATTCAGATCTAAACCAAACACACCAATAGTTGTTCTAATATTCACCGAGCTGTTATTGCGCGATCCGCGGCCAATACCTTTTTGTTGGGTGTAAAAAAGACCCTAACTGCGATTACTGATTACTAAAATGAAATTAATAATCTTTTATACGAAGAAATGTTTATCCATGAATATATCGCTGAAGAGATTTTGATCGACTTAGTGGAGTCCTGCAATTTGAAAATAAGAATATGACAATCAATATGCGTTGAAAGTTTACTTCTTACTTTTTTATAGTTCCTTCATTTTTGTTAGGTATGTAGTAGGTCCCAACGTAGTTAAAACTAATATTTAAAAAAAAATATAGAAAGAATAAGTACACTTTATTAAAATACAGATTACTACATAGTCGGTATTTCCCTATTAAGAGTAAAGGCGCCTGGCGCACCGACAGGTAAGATAATATTAGTTTATGGCTCATAAACGGATTTCCCTTAAAGGAACCGTATAACAGCAGCAACTATGTGTCTGCCAGCCATTAATCATCATCTAAAAAGTAAACAAAACTAAACATCATATTAAAATAGTAATAACATATTCGGTTTCAAGCAGTTGCATTAGACAACTTTCTAAGACCAACAGCGCCGACTGACAAAATGTAGGGACATGTTGTACGTAGTAGTAATACTCGTATATAAACAAAACATGCCCTTTCTACAAACCATCCTTGTTTTGACACTAACATTATCAGTAGGAAAATATATAAAGAAATATAAAAAATATCCATGCTCATTTTTTCTTCAGCGTATATAGTAACACGTTTATAGCATGTAAAACTTGTACTTATCTATATACATGTTTTTCTATCTATTAACTGTATTTCCTTGTCGCCTTTAGCGCATGAATGTGTTACTCACTTTCTGACCATAAACCGAAGACCTTCTCCTTTTATATATGACATGTATAATAAGAAGAATTGTTTATCAATATCAATATGACTAAGACAGACACATACAGATTTAATGTACAAACTAAAATTCTGTCATATAAATATTTCAGCAATAACTGATTTGCAACAATAATCCTGTAATTGTCAATGTTGCGTACTTACGCTTGATTCAAATGACTAAATGTCGCTTATCTATATAATATGTCTGCAATACTAGATCTGAAACATCCACCATACATCAGTTACTAGATGGGGTTGACACAACCAAACACAAGTCTTCGTCTGATTATGCCTAAGTCTCATTTTCCTGTTCTGTATCATCAATAATCATTTATACATATGTTCACTTTGTACGAGCGCTAAATGCATCGACAACAGTTTATAACCATTGAATAACATAAAACAATTTAAAAACAAAACGGCGATGACGTGTTATAAGAACTAAGTAATGACAAAATAAGCTAGAAGAAAGGTTACGTTATTCAAAATCTATGAATTAGAAAGTACAAAATGCAGCAGAAAATGCTAAAGAAAAATAACCAAAAACAAAAACAAGTTAAAGAAATATAAATAAATATCGGTAAACTTAATTGAATTGAAATGGTCGATTGCATATTTAAAATTGCATAATACATGCCAATAAGAGCCAATCCAATTAAAACGTCACGACAAGAAAGATAAAGAAAAACAATCTAACAGTGACTTCCCAAACGATAGATATAGGTCACCGTTTTCATGTTGTATAGCAACCTGTCCATTCACGGTGTTCACAAGCAACGCAAACCTTTTTTGAAAATCGATCAAGAGCCAGCAATTTAGTGTATTAAAAAGGATTCCCCGTTTGTAACCACCAGCAATAAAATCTTCAATAATAAAGGAAGTGACAAAAACATTGAGACACGTTTTTTTTTGTGTCTTATTTAGAATATTTCCATCCAATTCCCCAGGATGGCTAATGTCTTGCTGTAAGAGTATTATCT
Source organism: Sinonovacula constricta (assembly GCA_007844125.1). Lineage (NCBI taxonomy): Eukaryota > Metazoa > Mollusca > Bivalvia > Cardiida > Solecurtidae > Sinonovacula > Sinonovacula constricta. The sequence continues at coordinate 3,299,724 of CM017570.1, read as the reverse complement.
GACTCCTGTTATGCTTTAAAGCATATCGCCGAAATCATTTTGAACAAGGCTTCTGGACTTTGTGAAATCCGAAGCTTTGTTATAATAAACTAGAAAAAACATGCGATGTTTGTGTAGACTATTTTAACGAGATATCGACCTTGATTTAGGCCCTTATTCACAATCCAGTATTAAGCCTTAAACCAATAAAAATATGCTATTTATGAAGTTTCAATCTGATTTTAAGCCCAAAGGAGCAAAGTTAAAGTGTCATGCAAACGAGACAACGACAACAAAAAACAACAAACAAACAAACAAACTAAACAGACATGTAGCTAATTACACAATGAATATATTGTGGATTGAAATTTATGGCTTAAACAATTCTTACTTAAGAATGATTGGTGAATAGTGGCCTTAGTCAAGCATTGAATGGATGTTTGTTTGTTTATTGGGTTTATCGTCCCACAAACAGTATTTCAGTTATCTGGAGACGGTGTTCACTTGAAGCAGATATAGTGCTGCCTTCACTGTGTATAGCATGCCGTGAACACCTGACATGATACCACACCCAGTCACATTATCCTGACCACGGGCCAACCAGTCGTGGAACTACCCTTATATTTGCTTGATCGTTAGCAAGGGAGCTATATCACTTCAATGTTTAACGACTTTGGTATGTCGCGGCCAGGAATCGACCCCGGGGCCTCCCGTACCTGGAGCCGACGTTCTACTGATTACGCTACCAGGTCCGGTTTTGAATGGATGTCTTATACGCCTTATATCTGCGTTGTTGAGGGGTGTAAGATATGGATGTAATTTATAATTCGACCGCTCTAATAGGATGAAAGGAATTACCCTACATATTTACAGTACGGTATAGATCGAATTTCATTCATTATAATTTTACCTAGCAAGGTCATTTGGATACATTTCTTTAGAATTATCATGTTATATAGACAAAAGTTATAAAAGATGAAGATAAAATAATTAGGCATATCTTGGAAATATATTGAACATCAACAATGTGTAAGTAAAGCATTAATTAGTGATGAATGATAAAACTCACAGTAAAACTTTCACAACCCGGTATTTTCAGCCCTTGTCAATGCAAGGTGTGAATTACAAATTCAATTAAGGCGAGACACTGAGATGACTCGAAATCCCATCTCCATTTTTTTGCAACTAACACATGCCATTAACCGTGCAGTAAATAGGTGCCGTAACTATCGTGGATCAGAGTGTGATTGTAATGGTGTCTATTAGCACTTAGGGAAGACTGGGATTTAGAATGTCAATATATTCAAAATTAAAATACTTTATATACAAAGCAGAGCACAGATTTGCAAACATAGTTCGTTCACCAGATGGGACAAATCTTTTATGGAGAAATGAAGTGACTGCAAATGAACATTCTTCCTGCAGCTGGAGCAACGGTATATTTGTTTTGCTATTTGATCCGGACAAACTACATATGTGATTCCATTTAAGACACAAATGAATTACTTTTTATTCTCAAAGCCTTTCTTCACAGTTTCTCAAAAAAGCTAATCCGATTTGCCCATTTATATAAAGGGCGTTTCTATCCGATGTTCTAAGAAACCTTAAAGTTTCTTTGCTTAAAATTCTAAATGTTGTATCCTTTTCCCAGCATGGTTCGCTTTGTTTTCATCGGGAATAAAGAAATACTGTATATATGCAGTTTAAAAGCGTATCATTATAGAAAGAAAGCTAAGTGCTGCTTTCAGTTGATGGGAATAGGAATAAAAGACGACTGTGTATGTATGGGTGTATTCGACAGGCTCGACAACTTTACCGTAATAATTGAGACTTCTAACCTCTATGTTTTTGGTGCCGTAACCATGCGCCAGCAGTCGCACGCATCAGCTACATAATTTACGTTGAAGTGATGTGTGATGATAGTCATTTCGGTCACAAAAGCAACTGGCAATAAGCTTGATTTTCAGAGAAAGGCCTGCTATTTTTGGCACACTGTTTAAAGTGAAAAGAAGGCTACCGAGGAAGTGGAAAGCAAGAACAACAAAAAAAAAACTAGTATTATTTCAAATGGTGTAACATATTTGAGCAATATGCAACGAAAGCGTAATTTCAAATGTTACAAAAAACATAAATGTTCATGTTTATATTGGTCATTAGAGGCCGTATACTCTTTTGCAGATATTTAAATACTTTGGTTACAATTACATAAACTTATCAAAAGGCAATCAGGATTTTATTAACAGATTAATTCTAACAAAGGTATAATCTAAGTTATTATTAACACATACACATCACATGTAAAGTATCTCAAGCCAACAGTTTGCAATTAAATGTTCTCATATGCAAGCCCACGTCATCGATAGAAACAAATCGGTGCACACAACTTTTCAAACGGTGGGATGGCACGCATTTAGGCAAGAGCATCAGGATTTGCCTTCACTCTTAATAGGTAAATAAGAAAAGGTCCTATAAAAAAATCACAGGTATTTAAATTTAAATCTACCTATAGACAAAGGCAAACAGGGAATATATAAACTTTGGCAGAGACAAAAAATATTAAAATCGTGTTAATTCGAATAAAACATAAGGTCTTTTTTTTCTTTTTGTACATATAATGCATCAAGTAAAGGTCAAACAGTGATGTTATATAAAGTGTATTTCATGTTAAACTTGGAGAAGATAAACAATATTTTGATAAAGAAAAACGTTAATGTCTCTCTGGGAAGCTTGTAACTCCTCAGCCCCTCACCGGTCGGGACGAGAACTTTTTTTTATTCATCTTTTATATACACTGCATTTACAGACATCTACATGTAACATTATAGACATGTCAAAATACTATGAAAAATGGCGATTGATATCAAAAGTAGACAGTCATGAAAAAACATTTTCAAAGTCAGTTAACGCAAGTACGATTTTCTGGATATTTAGAAAGAAAGAAAAGGGCATCGTCACGAACGAATCTTGTGACAGAGCAAAGTAAGTGTGTCTTAAACATGTGCTGTATCTGGAATGTAGCATATGACTTTTTTTATCAAAATAGTTAACTCAAGCGTATATAATCACACCATACCTTCATAAATGTATCTAGCTTAACCGACTGGATAGCGACAAATTTTTCAGTAACAATCAATGATTTAACATGGTTCTGAAATGCATTAACATTCAGAAAAACTCCCATCATTTTACACCTATAAATATAATATTTTAACAAAAGAATGATGTTGTTACAAGGGACGAGAACTTTTATGTTCATCTGTTCTCACAGAATTTTTTCTCTTATGGCTGCCCACCACCTTTACACATCATGTGTTTCCGTGAATGTTTACATATGACTTAAATGATGTTCTGTTCCTAGCTCTGTATTTGATGTCTCGGGTCGTAAATGGATTGTACATGGAACTATTTGCTTACAACTGTAGAAACATTTGGTTCTATGAATCACTAGAAATTTTTTAGTAAGTAAATAAATAAATGTTGAGCACAAATTCGAAAAGGTAATATATATCAAGGATGGCAAAGGTATACAACTACGGCGACATTTTTTCTTCCCGAAAGTGCGTTGGGCAATCAAGAGAACAGCATTCTAAGCTGTTCCATTTGGGATTGTCATTTGTGAGCTTGTCCACTACTAGTAACCTTTGCTTAGAAGACATTGATTCTAACAGAAGAATATTCAAAATATTATAAGGATTTGAGGTGGGTCTATTTCATTTTTTTCGTTTTCCTATCATTGTTGTATCTTATTATTGCACGTAAGATATCACGATATTATAAATTAATTAAAACTTGATAATATGTCGTTCTTCATTAGGATAATTTTCTTTATGTGGGTACATCATTTTGTTTCAGTTTGTCCTTATTGCCATGATTTTTTTTTGCAGATGGCTTGCGATTCGAAGATGGATACATTTTCCTAATTCCCACAGTTTCTGTGTCAAACTAGGCCAGTCAAACCTTGAAACCACTACTATGACCCTTTTAGGCTTTTTAGAATCTCGCTTTCAGCTAAAAGAAATCGCCGTCGGATGTACTTCATTGATATATATAATTTTCGAAGTGAGAGAGATCGTGGCTAGGAGTCCCTATACGTATGGTGCGATTGTCAAGTAATATAATTATCTTACCATTATTGTGATTACATTTCCTTTCTCTACATTTAGCTAGACTCCGGGACACGCCTTTTTTTCTCAATAGAAAGAACCATTTACATTCTAAATATAGGTTTTCTTATTCATTTTCTGCCACACAAAAAGCCTTACATTTAATCGCAGCAAATTCAGTGAATAGAAAAAAAATGTTCTTTTCGTGTGTGTTTTTTTTTTTTTTTTCCTTAATGTTTTAGTCGATTTTTAATTTCTTCTTGAAAACGACGTCTTTAAAGGGTTCTTAATTGTTAAATGGGATCATACGCGAACGCATTTTCTATTATAAAATGTTTGTTTCGTTTAATCTGGGAATGCCCGTTTTGTTAATTGTATGCATTATGTTATTTTTATTATCGATTAGAAATACGTTTAACACTGTTAATACGTGTGTTAAAGTGTGATGATATATTGAAATTGTATCTAAAAATATATAGCAAATTCGGCCCTCACATTTAATTGAGTAGTTATATTATTAATCAATAGATAGCAATGAAATACATGACACAGTCCTATAAGTCCTACCAAAATTTGAAAAAGGCACATGCCAACGGTATTTATATGCAAGCCAAATGTAAAAGTAAGAACAAATACGTGATGAGTAATTTAAACAAATAAAAAAGGGAAGCAAACCCGACACTTACCACCTTGGAACGGTCAGTCGGCAATATGGACAACTCACATTTAACTGCGTAGTTATGTAAATAATCAGTTATACCACTGAAATAATAATGCGAAATCATATTAGGAAATAGCCGTCATCATTGTGATGAACAATGTATTTTAAATTCATTTTATAATAATAAAACATAATATCAGGTAGAATATAAATGCCATACCAGTGTTTTATGTTAACACACAGGTTACAGCATATGTAAATTCTGTGCTCTATTCGAGGTGATCCGACTTAGTCGTTCTTTAAAATTGATTATATTAGTTCTAATTCCAAGGAACTGTCTCCTCATTATTTGTTTTCTACCACGAAACCAGTTTGTTAACAAAATATAAAATTAAGGTCGTATTTACCAAGCATTTTAAGTGAAGTCATGATTTCAGACCAAGTCACACTTTTCATACCAACAAAACTAAGCTTGGTTATAAAGTTTCAATGTGATTTTAAGCTCAAAGTAGAAAAGTGTCATGCAAATATACAGACATGTGCAAAATACATAATGAAGATATTGTGGATTGAATTTTATGACTTAAGCAAATCTTACTTAAGAATAGTTCTTGAATGCTGTTCTATTTCTAGTATGTTTGTGTTTTCCCGTCAAACATGCGAGAGGTGATTCGTGAATTATTCGAGGCGTTCCGACTAATTTTGATATATAGACTGTTAGGACATTAACTGTTAGAAATCTAGAGCCGTTCTACTTTTTTGTTTAAATGAATGTTGAAAGTATATATCTTATTGAGTAATGGTGCATGTGTAATTTAAAGTCATGGACAATCTGACACGTGTTGTCATTTAATACAAACATTTACTTAAACGAGTTCAGACAAAGTTATAGTTATCGAATCTTTGTCGACCTTAATATTTTGTCCTAGACGAGTTTCATGAATGTTTGTATTAAATGACAGATAGTGTCAGATTATCTTTATCACGTGATTTTAATCGTCAATATACGATATTGCGAACTTTTAACAATACTTGGTGAAATAATGGTGTGAGACGATCAGTCAATCGTCGATGATGTCATCAATCAAAAAGCTGTATTGTATTAGTAGTAACAGTGATATGAAAGGAGTGCATTGAAGGGAAAACACGGACAATGATAAAAAGAATTGAACTGATAACCTTGTTTTATAGTTACAGCGAAAACATCTAAGCCAAAACGTGTAATAGTGTTTTAAGTTATAGTTTTAACATAGTATTTGTTAAAATCTGTTTTGTTAAATTTGAATAATATGATTATTAAATTGATATTCAACAACTCAGTAGATTTTATCTTCGCAAAAAGCAGACAAATTAATTGATTAATTAATAAATATTACTATTGTAGTCAAACAGCTTGTAACTTTTATCCTGAATAAGTCAACAAGTAGTTATTCTAATAAAACATTTATATTTAAATGGAAACAATGTAAACTAGGTAAACATGTTGTAAATTCTAGTTTGAATTTATTTATAAGGAGTATCATTATATTAGCAAATAATTGCATCGCAAGCAAGTTAAATCAACTATGTGTACATTTGTGAAAATATGCTGTTAAAGCTTCATACTATTCCTGAATTTGTTCATGTGTACATTTTATATAACTAACTTTCTTTGTTCCCATATCAACATTTTATTTTAGAAACTTCAAAATATTTCAATTATTTACATAAAACAGACCTACGAAGGACAGACGTAAAACGTTTTAATGTAGGGACTTCATATGCAAAAATACATTTTATTCATTTATTTATTTATATGGGTTTTACGGCACACCGACACTTAACAAGTCATACGGCGCCAAATACAAATAACTTTAATGTGAATGGACGTAATTAGGTTAAAACTAAACTATGTGAGTAAAATATAAAAAAAAAGAATCAGCTTAAAATAATGTTAATTATGAGTGAAAAACAGGTTAATGTAATAAACGGTTTCAAAATGTATAACGTTTGCTAAATAAACAGTTTAAAAATGTGTAACTTATTAAGAATACTAATCTCGTTCAAGAAGCAAACAAGTTTAGAATCCGACACTGTCCTAAATAGTTCGTACATACTATTGACATTAAAATACTTCGACCGAATATGGTATGTGTCGATACACTAACATATAATATAGCATACAATATAAACATTTAGTGTATACGTAAATTGACACCTAAACATCATGCACATCCAAATAAAAGTATGAACAGAACCTTCGTTAGCCATTATTTATACCAAACAAATATCAATAATGAAATACACGCTAAACAAATCCAATAAATTATACTTAATATTATACTTAATATTATACTTAATATTATACTTAATATTCCCATTAAACAATCACTTCCCGAAATGTGAATACGTGTATGTCGTAAATTGTGTTGATTCGAATTACAAAAATAACACTCCTTCAATTGAATATTTCTAAAATATTGGATTTGTAACAATTATCTCACAATTGTTAATACGTTGTAGGCAGTCTTTATTCAAAGGACTGAACAAACACTCGGTTGAGTATGTCTACAACATCAGATCTTAGACGGCCAGTCTAATGTAATAGATAGGATAGATTCTGGTAGCTGTAGACGGAGTAAACACTCCACCATATTGTTATAGTGACTAAAGTCAACGTACAACTTCCGTTGTTGTGTTGTCCCAAACGATTTTCTATTAAAACCGTTTATCTCTCTGTACTACGTATGTTTATATTTGTCGAAGCTGACTGCTGTTTGCCAGCTCCGGCTGCCAATCTCTTAGACGAACATGGAACGTAAATGGACGTGCGTACTTGTCACACCTCTTGTTATCTCACGTTCGTAAATATCTAATCTCGAATTATGTCTGTGAAGAACGTTCAGTGTTGCATTATTTTGTTGTTCCGTTGAAGATGAATCACAAGAAATTAGACAGTAGTTATCAAACCAATGTTTTTTATTCTAGAATGCATGGTGTTGATGGAGAAATGCTGTTTGATAAATATATTAATTTCTTATATACATTTAATTCCCAAACAGTTACTAATAAATTTAAATAATAAATTTGCTTTTTGCTTTTGGTTATGTGTGTTATGTTATAGCTGTGACAGTAGATGGTAACGCAAAATTCTTGAACTGCTTATCTGTGACAATTTCACGTTATAGCTTAAATTGCA
>CM017570.1:3271803-3286803 GCA_007844125.1 Sinonovacula constricta | reverse complement strand
TTTCTTTTTAAAAGGATATTTCTTTTGCATAGATTCTTGTCTGTTTAAAGATTGTGCTCAAATCTATCATACAGAAAATCCTGTTTTTAGTTGAAGGTTTCTACCGACTTCACTTTTAATCATTTGTTAACCGTCTGCTTAGGTAAAAATGTTTGGATTATTAAGTGGACCATTGTAATCTAATATCTGGTCATTTTGTCAGAGATTTAAACATCTAATTTCTTTAACAATTAAGAATTTAGCGAGGTGGTTTTAACAGAAAAAAATACTTATCCTATTACCCATATACAATGTGGACCTTTTACGTCACTAATTTCTGTTTAATAAGGTCATAGCTTAGTTGAGTACGTCATTACTCTGGTAGTTTGATTTAAAATGGATCTGTTTTTTCATTGCTAGCTTTCGAGAAACCCCCAAGGAGGTTAGATTTCTATTAAGCTTGGTAAACACGGTTTAATCAAGTAATTATTTATTAGTTATTAATCGTTTTCTGTGATTTGAGAAGCACGTGGGGCATGCAGTTTAATTGACTTCTCTTTCTTTGTTTCAATGTTTATTGAAAGCATGAACCTTTTTATTAACTTTAACCTTATTTTACATGTGTTCCGTTAATTGCACATTTTCTTTATCGGGATAATAGCATATACGGTATTTTATAGACAAGAAAACGAACAATACAACACAATTTAGCGGTTTTAATATCGTAAATAAATTATTCCTGCCTGATGTGAAGAACGTTTAAAATGAAATGGACATTTCATAGAAACCTTGAAATTTAAATTGAGGTTGGCTAAATGGCATTACCCGATAAAATGTAAACTTTAAACAAACCTACCAATATTAAGTACATACACTGTGTTCTTGGCGTTTAGATATTGATAAATTAGGAAGTAAATGCCAGTCGTCAACACATTTTACAAAACAAACTTTCGGAATGGAAGACCTAGTTGACAAAAGATTCCTTATCATAAAATAAAATACGTTGATCGTTTATCTTTCGTGGAAGGTATCTCACAGTCTTTGTAAAATCCTGAGACATTTTACAGAATTTCCTCTTTAATGCATTTCTTTTGAACAATGAATATTGCTAAACAAGATTTGTCAGTTTTTATTAAAAATGCTAGCTGATATCCGCTTTGCTAACAGATAGGTTCCGAATGAAGTCGATTATTCATCCAAACTGCACATAATCTCAAAACGACGAGACATTTGGCAGACTCTAACTGAATAGCTGAGGAATATCCTCCACACGATAAAAATGCCAATCATTAACTTAACCTGCAACACCATACATGACTGTAAAATATTATTTAAACCGCAAAATGATGCAAGGGATGTTGTTCCTTGTAATATCAACCCATATGCTAGAACCACATTAACGTCGGCGATGCTTCCGGTGAGTTTTCGATCAGTTTGCCACGCCTCACAACCCCCAAAATTGGCTGAATCGGCGGGATATCGGCGGGCATTCGGCGGGCTGTCGGCGGTCTATCGTCATTTTTTTTGCGACGTCGTCTTCATTTTTGGGTGCTCGGCGGAGTGTCGGTAAATTTTAACTCTGACATAAAATTTTCCGATGATCAGTACCGATTTCAAGAAAAATCAGGCATCGACCGAAGGCGGGGCCCGGCGACGAGTCGGAGGGCACCATCAGGGCATCCTCCGACTGCCGGCAGGTTTTAAGGTAATCGAAGACGTCTTCCATCTCGACAAATTCGGGCGGTCACCTATCGAAGTCTGGCCGGGTGTCTTCTGATGGCCCGGCGGTTCCCGCCGGCTATCGGCCGAGGTTCAACGTATAGGGGAGAGGTTTCCGACTAGTCTGAGACTAGCCGGAGATATGTCGTCGACCAGTCGCTGATGACGGCGATTAATCGGCCACGCCGCGGCGGCGTTCACGAGAACTCCCAATGTAGAGGGTAACTTCTGACAGGGGCAAGGGTTGTCTCTGTGCTGTCTCTGTTGTCCTCTCTGTTGCTGCTGTATCTTCCTTTTTGCTACCTTTTTCCTTTCCCCTTGCGAGGGCTTTTTCGTCTGGGAGGCATAATGTAAAATATAAAATTGTAAAAGTGCAACTAATTATATAATGTTAAAGTGGTGATGTACGTGTTCTCTCTCGCGCGCGGGCAACGAACTATTACTGAAATTGATAGAGCTAATACTACTGGCGCGGACGCAGAAGGCGCCCGCTAGACGCCTACTAGGCGCCGGGTAGTCGGCGGGGCCTCGTCGATGAGTCAACGGCGTGCCGCCGGCAGCCCGGTTGATTGCTTTAATCACCGGTGACACGGCACCTAGTGTGCGGCTAGTCCGCGGCTAGCCTTTGATGTGTCGTCGACTTCACGGCGGCACTTTTCCGATTGTGGACCACACGGGAGCGAAAATGTTTTCAAAATATCGCCGATGCGTCGAAACGGGTTACTTTTATGTGGATTTAACGAGCCCTCCGATGTTCACAGCCCGGCCGACTACTTCCTCTCCCGTCCCGATTACCCCTAGCCCGCCGATTACCCCCCATCGGCGGCTAATCGGCGGGCTGCGACGTTAACGTGATCCTAGCTATAGCTCTATGGTCTAAACAGCAATTCACAAGTTGCTACTTCATGCGAAAAGATAGATTTATATCAATGTCTATATCACGTATCGTAATACGACTTTAACATTTTACAGTGACTACCTCACACTAACATAATTTCTTTTAACTAACATATTTTCTATAACACCTACGAGTCAGTTAGGAGGGAAGCCACTTCTACCAACTTTAAAGTCTTTGGTTTGACTCAGCTGGGGTTGGAACCCGCAGTCTCCCGATCCGTAATCCGACAAATTAAGCTATTGCGACCGGCCCCATGTATTGTCTGTAAACATGAAACGTACAGAGGAAAATACATGTCGCCATAACCCGAAAAAAATATCTTCATCACTTAATGTCCGACTCTAAACCTGCACAGCAATTTGTTCTCAATCCGCTACAAATGCATACAATGTGTTTCGACATTATAACGCAAAGTAATTTTACTAATGTGCCAGCTTTTTTAGTAATTATCATTATATTCCATATTGATATATTTATTTTTTCTTATTTGTCTTTGTATATCTTTAATGGACGCATCATAAATATCTTAAATAGATCAGTGTTGCAGTCATATCAAATGTAACGATTAAAATAATATTGTAAATTAAACGTATTATTGTTCTTTTGTAGTTGAATTAGTGCCACATAATAGGATAAAGGGTTCATGAGAAATAACACACATATTTGAATTGTGTCATACAGGAGTAAATGTTAAATTAACAAAAACGCAGAGCAGAGACTAGATACTACAGACAATGTTACCGCATTGGAACGCTCAGTCAGCTCAAAGACGAAAAAGAGAACCAAAAACTTGTTTGTGGAGCGCTTCCCTTAAACTTTCTTTTTTTAACAATTTTATCAATTTAGTATAATATTATAGTGGTTGGTAAAGCCGACAGCAATGCGGTTAAGGCCCACATTCACCAACCATTCTTAAGTAAAGTCCAAATCACAATTTTCATACCAACAAAATAAGCTTATTTATGATGTTTCAATGTGGTTTTAACAGTGAAAGTAGCAAATTTGAAGTGTCAAGCAAACATGCAGAAATAGACAAGATAACGTGGATTGAAATACATCACTTGAGTCATTCTAACTTAAGAATGGTTGGTGAATATGGGCGTGACACAATCTGGGCACAAATGGATAAGCAAGAGGCACGACAAATAGGTATCTTATATAACATGTAGATAGGACACTTATCATATAATTAATCGGATGAAATGTAAATTATTTCCTTCTGCGATTGCAAACAAAAACAAATTAAGTTTCATCACACTTATTGATCTACCAGATAGGATTACCGTTTTATCTCAAGCAATTTAAATGATAAGCCAGTTAATTATTTTCTTATATCTTGTCTAAAGTCGTACATTTTAGTTGCAAGCATAAACGTACAAAATTATCTGCTCCCATCATTTTAATCTCGAGCGCTCGTTATGCAACACAACATTTTAATTGTTGATTGACTAACGTTATTTTCCATATATATCACATAAATAGCCTTGAAGACATTTTAGTGATTGCAGAATGATTTTCAAAGCTTGATTTATTGCGATTAAAAGAGACTTTTACCGGCCCCATATTAATGTTGTTTTTGAAAGCGATTTGCTATTGATAGATTATCAATAAGATGCAATGAAAAGGTAGATCAAGTGATTATTGCATTCAACAAAAACAACATTTGATGATATTATATCCAAGATAAGTTACTTTCACATATAACAAACGCTATTGCCAATGAAATAGGTTTATATCAGCGAAGTCAAGAGTTTCTTTTTTTAGAAAAGTCCGCGGAAGCGTATTCGCATTTTAAGTAAAGATTGGCGTCTAAATTGGCGGTTCTTCGTAGATTTAGAAAGCACAGTAACCTAGCGCTGAATGACAGTGGTTTCTTTGCATTGAATTGGAATATATGATAAATTCCTATGAGCATTGTAACTTATACCAAACCCTGAAAACCATAAAAGGCACAGGTATACACATGCAAGCTAAACATAATAGTAAGAACAAATCCGTGATGAGTCATTTAACAAAAAAGAGCAAACCCTACAGTTACAGCCATGGAACCTTCGGCAAAAAGGACCAATTTGGATGCTAAGCCAATTTTATGGAGCTCTAACCTCGCACTTCCTGATGGGTTTCTCAAAATCCAGCAATGAAAAGAAAACCGATCCATGTGGATAAACATTTGATCAAGCCACTGGTATTTTCTTTTGACATGTTATGACAAAATTAGTGGCGTCATTGAAAAATAATGTCCAAAAAGAAGAGAGCAAAGGATTATTGCTATTTAAAACATACAAACAATTGTTGATTGTATGTGAAATTAATTTTTGCCTCAAAAAAAAAAAGAAAAAAGAAAAGAAAATGACCAGAAAAGTTTAAATGGTTGTGTTCATGTGAAGATGGAACGACAGTCCAAAGTCCATAAAAGGAAAGACACGCAACACTCTAAATAGGACGAATTAAATGACAACATAGATTATATGCAAGGTGGTGATTTTCACTTCAATTGTCGCCCAATTAGATATTACCATACATATTGTTTGCCCTGCAGAGCTGGCAAACAAGCTTTACCCAGTATGTGGTTAGGGTATAGCAGTTACGTTAGACCTTTTTGACATTTTAGGCCTTCGCTGAGGAATGGATTTGGATTTTGGATTAGGATTTGGATTAGCCGGCATTTTTGCCGATACTGCGCAGCGACATTTCTATCATTATAGCACAGGGGCACTTATAAGGTGCCCAGAGACTGAACCCGACCGGTCCATTATACTGAAACCGGCGAGTCAGGCGTAATGCTGTCCCCTTAGCCCCGAGCGTTAGGAAGGAAGCCACTACTACCAACTTTAAAGGAATGGATTGTCACATTATTACATTTAAAGGGGAACGTGGCTACCAAAAAAACAACTGTCCATTAAAAAACTGCTGAAAATTGGTTTCCTCTCATTTTAGTTTACAATGGACTCTTCCAGTCTTATGCCGATCTTCTGATAAACCTACATAAAACAACTTCACAATAGATATATAGAAGATGACAAAGAGGCAGCGACATGGGAAAGCCTTTGCTTTGAAGAAAACATGTCATGGAGGATGGACGACATTCTAACCACGGAGAATCAGCAATGTTAAACGCACAGGAAATTATTGTTGACATTGAGGGCGCCATTATAACATCTCTTCAAAGGTCAATAACGAATAAATCATTGCAAGTCGAAGTGATGCGTAATTTTACGGTTTGCATTCAAAGGCAAGAAAGACAGTGACTTGGAGAACCGTTTGAAATGTGAAATATGATAATTAACTATTGTTGATATACCGTGGTTTCCCGGGGGAGCTCATCCAGTTTATAATTCTTTATTGGCTTAGAGTGTTTGATTTAAACAACAAAGACAACAACATCAACAACAGAGTATAACACTGGGAAAGGTTGCAGAGGAAAAGTAGCATTTCTGCCTCGATTGTCCAAGGGATTATTGGATCCATTCTTTAAAAAAATGATAATAGAGATGTTAATATCGTTGACAATGCCGATGGGACCAGATGTATTGGAGATGTATTGCCGATGTGTTGCTGATGTATTGTAGATGTATTAGGGATGTATTGTAGATTTATTGGATATGTGATGTATTGGGGATGTATTGGGGATGTATTTGAGATGTATTGAAGATGTATTGATATGTTATGTGTTGGGGATGTATTTGAGATGTATTGAAGATGTATTGGGGATGTATTTGAGATGTCTTGAAGATGTATTGATATGTTATGTATTGGGGCTGTATTGGGGCTGTATTGGGAATGTATTGAAGATGTATTGGATATGTATTGGGGATGTATTGGACATGTATTGGAGATGGATTGGGGATTATTGGAGATGTATTGGAGATTATTGGAGATGTATTGGGAATGTATTGGGGATGTATCGGAGATGGATTGGGGATGTATTGGGGATGTATTAGAGATGTATTAGAGATGTATTGCCGATGTATTGGAGATGTATTGGAGATGTTTTGGCGATGTGATGTATTGGAAATATATTGGAGATGTATTGGAGATGTATTGGGATGTATTGGGGTGTATTGGGGCTATATTGGAGATGTGATGTGTTGAAGATGTATTGGAGATGTCTTGGAGATATATTGGAGATGTATTGGAGATTGATTGGGGATGTGATGTATTGGGGATGTATTTGAGATGTATTTGGGATGTGGTGTATTGGGGATGTGGTGTATTGGGGATGGATTGGGGATGGATTGGGGATGTAGTGTATTGGAGATGTGGTGTATTGGGGATGTGATGTATTGGGGATGGATTGTGGATGTCGTGTATTGGGGATGTGGTGTATTGGAGATGTATTGAGGGTGTATTGGAGATGTATTGGAGATGTATTGGGAATGTGGTGTATTGGGGGATGTGGTGTATTGGGGATGTATTGGGGATGTCAGGCACAATGACGGTACACCACACACAACATCATTCCAGTATTTCGGTCTTCATTAAAGATATTGTAAGACATGATCATTTTTCTGCAGAAGAAAAATACACAGTAACTATCACATTTGCATGATTGGATTCAAGTATACTTAATAATGGCGTATTTATAGGATTTATTGTACATTCGATCACCAACCCGAACTGAAATTAAACATATATGTTGACACCCGCAAGTCAGTAATAAATAATTATTAATGCAGAGTAATTTAATTTGACTAATTGATTAATTCTCAGTGGCACTTCAACTACAACTCTATTATATTTGATAATTAATACATGACGTACGTCAGTAAAGTATGTTTCATGTTTTTATCATCGCTCTTTTATTTGGGGGAAATATAGAACCGTTTTATCTCGACAATTATTTCGACATGTTTATTTTGAAACTGGTCGTTACCATGCTGCAAGGAAGCTTAAAGATATGTCTATGGTATGGTTATTGGTACAGTTTCACAAATGTATTTATCAATAACTATAATATATGAGATGTAAATCCACAAAGATTTTGTCAATATAAAAATGTTAGAATATACTACTCTAATCCCATTTTCCATTTTTGTGGGCAATGATTTATCTCCGACAATGAATAGTTACACTCAGACACATTTTTTCTGGTGCAGAATTCATTAGTATATAAAATGTCTTAACATTTGTTTGAAACCTTACAAAATAGCCATACTATTAAAATTATATCGTTTTTTTTAATGCGAGGACTCCCATACATGGAGCCGACACTCATTTGGTCTGGTTTGTCTGGCTTTTGTAATAAGTGAATAAAAATATACAACAGTTAATTTGTCCAAACAATATATTTATTCCATGTTCTACAATGTAATACTGTTTATTGTGTCCAACACAAAACATGGTTATACTTATTATATGTGTCAAGGTCTACCTTACCGTTAACAATTGTGAATACGATACTAGTGTGAATATTTTTATAGTGTCTAATATTTTTATAAGCCGTAAGAGGTCGATAATAAGGTATGTCGTGCATTGTTAGGACTTAACATCATTACATGTATTTAATATGCAAAAGATATTTACAATACCTGGAAACATCGATGACGATGACATAGTGTGTCACCTTCGAAATAAACAGCAAAATTATACTTCAAATCCTTCGTTAATTGAACGACTTCTTCAAGAAATTGCAGTAAGTTTTTTTCCACAAATAAATAGCCTTTTCATTGAAACAATTCATTGACAAGACAAAGTTGATGCAGAACTAATTTATCTGTAAGCTAAGATTAAAGAGCATATAATTCACAATAATAAATACTTAATATTACCTCATTTGTTATTTTAATAATAGATAATCCTAAGGTTAAGCAACAAACCAAACCGGTTTAAACACTTTAGGAGGCCCTTTTATCGACTGACCATTTCAATACGTTACATAAGAATCACAGTCCGGAAATACTCAGTTAGAGTTACTATATTGTATGTTATTTTACTAAGAATCACAGTCCGGAAATGCTCAGTTAGAGTTGCTATATTGTATGTTATTTTACTAAGAATCACAGTACAGAAATGCTTAGTTACAGTTACTATATTGTATGTTATTTTACTAAGAATCACATTCCGGAAATGCTCAGTTAGAGTTACTATATTGTATGTTATTTTACTAAGAATCACAGTCCAGAAATACTCAGTTAGAGTTACTATATTGTATGTTATTTTACTAAGAATCCCAGTCGGGAAATACTCAGTTAGTGTTACTATATTGTATGTTATTTTACTAAGAATCACAGTCCAGAAATACTCAGTTAGAGTTACTATATTGTATGTTATTTTACTAAGAATCACAGTCCGGAAATGCTCAGTTAGAGTTACTATATTGTATGTTATTTTACTAAGAATCACAGTGCGGAAATACTCAGTTAGAGTTACTATATTGTATGTTATTTTACTAAGTATCACAGTCCGGAAATGCTCAGTTAGAGTTACTATATTGTATGTTATTTTACTAAGAATCACAGTCCAGAAATGCTCAGTTAGAGTTACTATATTGTATGTTATTTTACTAAGTATCACAGTCCGGAAATGCTCAGTTAGAGTTACTATATTGTATGTTATTTTACTAAGAATCACAGTCCAGAAATGCTCAGTTAGAGTTACTATATTGTATGTTATTTTACTAAGAATCACAGTCGGGAAATACTCAGTTAGAGTTACTATATTGTATGTTATTTTACTAAGTATCACAGTCCAGAAATACTCAGTTAGAGTTACTATATTGTATGTTATTTTACTAAAAATCACAGTCCGGAAATGCTCAGTTAGTGTTACTATATTGTATGTTATTTTACGGTTTTATGACTAAGAACAACTTGTTAATATAAGCCATTTCTTGAATCTGGCATTAAGATCCAACATCTAAATACGAATAGGTAATAGTGTTCGCACAAAATGGTATAAAAATGATGTTTTGTGACGATTTAGATATCACCAGATACAAATGTTTTGGACATGGTATTTCTCAGATAATTTAGGGATACATACAGTATCCTTGACCGATAATTATTTGGAAGACGAGGTTTCAAATAAGACCTTAAAGACAATCCTTTTTAGATTCTGGTACGCTTCTGTACACATACCACCCAGACGCAGTTGCATGTTAACAGATTATCCCTATTTTGAATCTATTTGGCAGTGCAACCGTTTAAGTGTCAAAATCAGGTATGTTTAAGTTTTCTATGGCACCAGTTTAAAAAATAGCTTGCACAAATACGAATAGTTTCTAAAAAAATAGCTTGCACAAATACGAATAGTTTCTAAAATATAGCTTGCACAAATACGAATAGTTTCTAAAATATAGCTTGCACAAATACGAATAGTTTCTAAAAGATAGCTTGCACAAATACGAATAGTTTCTAAAAGATAGCTTGCACAAATACGAATAGTTTCTAAAAGATAGCTTGCACAAATACGAATAGTTTCTAAAATATAGCTTGCACAAATACGAATAGTTTCTAAAAGATAGCTTGCACAAATACGAATAGTTTCTTAAATATAGCTTGCACAAATACGAATAGTTTCTAAAAGATAGCTTGCACAAATACGAATAGTTTCTAAAAGATAGCTTGCACAAATACGAATAGTTTCTAAAAGATAGCTTGCACAAATACGAATAGTTTCTAAAAGATAGCTTGCACAAATACGAATAGTTTCTAAAAGATAGCTTGCACAAATACGAATAGTTTCTAAAAGATAGCTTGCACAAATACGAATAGTTTCTAAAAGATAGCTTGCACAAATACGAATAGTTTCTTAAATATAGCTTGCAAAAATACGAATAGTTTCTAAAAGATAGCTTGCACAAATACGAATAGTTTCGATACAACATAATAGCACTGAAATCGTGTTCGGTTGCTATTCGGATGATTTTTGTACATGTATGCGATGCTAGAGTGCGCAGTCCTCGGAAAAGGCACATGGTTTGCGTGTAAAGGAGACGGATTTTGAACATTCACGAATTTTAACCCTTAAAGACAATGTCAATGACGATTAAATCGGTGAAAAAAACAAAACAATAGCTTCAAGGAGAAAACAGGTTTAATCTCCAAATTATTTAAAATCACGCACAAACCCATGCATCAGGCTATTTAAGTTAATGTCAACCACCAGGCATTAAAATAGACAACAGGAATAACGGAGGTATAGCTTCCCATAATCCCACATTATGTCATTTACAAGGCAGGTTGTAGGACTGGATTGTCCGGTGCATAAATACTTATATGCTTGACCTTTGTAAGGTGACAATTTCATACAGGCTGTTGAGATATCGGATAACTTAATACAAAATTGTTAGTAGAATAACCAATGTATTTCAAATGAGATTCAGAACTCCCGATACACGCGTTGTCTTATAACTAACTCTCGAATCCATGCGCGACTCGAGCCTCAGAATATACGTCGAGGACATGTTTTGTAATTGTTCCCTTAACTCTATCTTAATACATCTGGAAAAAAGTTAAGCACCCCTAATATTTTTGTGTATGAAACAAAAAAGTCAGTACGCAGATATAGGCAAGAGTATCATGCACCCCGTGCTTTTGGCAAAAAGCAGTTTGCCCTTGCAACATCTATGGGTATTTATAATACATATTGTGCGTAGCTCAGCATTCGTAACGTGATTATGGCGTCTGACCGGTGGAATGAGACGTAGGGTCGAGGCAGTCATCCATGCACGTGGAGGGATCACCCGGTATTGACCAACTAAGGTAAAAAATGATCCTAAGACATCAAATTGACTTTTTACCAAGACACTGTAACAAACATGTTGCTAATGACATCTGCTGCTCTATACTTAAACCTACGTATGTTTTTTGTGAAAATGATACGTCTTGAATATGTAACATTTTTGGTATTAAATACTTCTTTTTCTGGCCAGTTTCTCTTTGTTATGTTAGCAAACATGTTGAAATTTCATACTTCACAGTTTGTCTAGTTATTTTCATATGAAATATGTCATAGGAAAGTTTTATACTGAAGACGCTTTAAAAATATTATCGGGTGCTTAACTTTTTTCCAGGTGTATATTTAATGCAAATTTAATATGTTATCTCAATCGATTGTCATTTTTGTTTACCGATAATGTCAACTTATTGATAACTCTTTTAACGACGTTTCGGTCGTAATAAATACAACAACAGATGTTGACGTTGACGTTTTTGCGCGTCATGATGTGATAGAGCCGTTGACGTCAACATCTGTTGTTGTATTTATTATTTACAGTAATGGCTTATATGGATACTAAGAAAATGTAGAAGCTTATGCGATTTGTATTATTTGAGAAAGGCCATAAGGCCGAAACGTCATTAAAAGAGTGAAATCAACTGTGTTTAATGTTTATATCCCTTCGGATATTTTAAAGATGAACTTATTGATGGACATGAACTTGTAATGAAATTCTACGAACTCTTTGTCGCTCAACTTTTAAAGCAACAGGAACATTGCTTTACAAGAAGTCATTTATCTGTCTTCATAATTGATCTTTTCTTGTTTCATGTTTTATAACATTTTATTTTTTTCGTCGCTGGCGAATGTTTGATGAAGTAAATACTATTCTTATTAAGAATGTGTATTTACCAGACACTGGTCGAGCAAAGTGTTGTAGTCTTTGTTGAACTACATTTTAAATAGCTTCAGATGTTCATTTACATCATATAGTGGTTTAGTGCTTGTACTCTCATGGCGCGTCACGAACATTTAAAATATCAACTCTCAGTGAAACGTCATCGGACAGACCAGTCGTTATCTACTCCTTTTTAAAGTAAGAACATAGATTTCTTAAAATCACTTAACCACTTTGGTGCTTTGCAGCCCGTGTTCAAAACTCGGCTCTTCTGTACCCGGAACCAAGGCTCTAACTTTATCGCTTCATGGCCTCGCGCATTCTACCATATACTACAATGATTCTATCGTAAAGGCGATATAGTATCAGTTACCTACCTAATATCATCGGCAACATCGCAAAGGAAAGCTTCTAAATAAACTCTTACTAATCTAGTTCTCGTATGATAGCAGAAACAATGTTAACACATATTTTAGATAAATACATCACATTAATAAATGTACATGTATATGTGGATTAGACATTCAATACCAATCAGGAATACAAATATCCTTCTTATGTCTTCCGGCTGCGGACGTGGATAGTTCTAACTACAGATCTATCTGCCGGTGAGCATCCGGCGGTAAAATTTGAACGTTGGTATTGTGGCCATTACCGCGCATCTTGAGACCGATTCATGTGATAGTTTAGAACCAATATTCGGACAGTACCTATAAACTTACAATGCCAAAGATAAAGAGAAATACATGGTTGGTGCCGAGAATAAGAACGTTTATCTGGTGAGCGAGAAGCGAATATCTTGGCGAGCTTTAGCTCGAGAAGAAAAAATAAAGAAGGAACAATAGCCGCTTTACTCCTTTATTCAGACATGAACGTCCATTCAAAATATTTAAAAAAATCTCCATGTCATCATTTATCAATGTTAAAGAAATCCCTGAATGATTCCATTAATCGGCGAAAAAGCATTTATTACACGTTTCATTAAGAGCATGTGAACATAACTAATGTAAACAGTTTATTCATACGCGTGGTTTGGTCACGTGACCTATTGACCGGATATCACTCAGTTTATCCGGCAAGGCTTTATCCTGCACATTGACGCATGAAAGCAGGATAAAACCATATTAGTGAAGTAAATTTAACTATTTTTGTTGAGAAGGTGCATGTTTTCCTGGCAAAGTCACCAAGGCGTGGATATCTAAAATACAGAACTAAATACTAGCACTGATATTTTTCCTTAATTTACTCCAAACTCTATAAATATCTCATTCTCAGTTTCCATGGAACGTGTTGATTATCGATGTTTATCAACCGCACATTTACTATTTTAACAATCTACCAACTTTGCTTTGAAAGTAAATAAAACTTCGAAGAAGGAAATTTATCAACTTTTTACATTTTTTGCAAATCGGTATACATTTATGAATTACATAAAAATTCACAAGAGCAACTCGTGTCTAATAAGACAATCTGCTTTACTTTCGTTTCTTTCTTTTTTTCTTTTTTTTTTTTAATATATTTTTTTTTTTTAATTTTATTTAACTTTAGAGTTTCTTCCTGTTTAAGCATGTTCGATAATCACTTCAAAAACATTCACTCTTCGCTCATTGTTATTTTATCCTGGATTAGAAGTGACTAGTCACGGCAGTGTTTCATTGGTATTGTATCAGCGGTTATTGGCTCAGCGGTTATTGGCTCAGCGGTTATTGGCTCAGCTGTTAATGGCTCAGCGGTTTTTAGCTCAGCGGTTATTGGCTCAGCGGTTATTGGCTCAGCGGTTATTGGCTCAGCTGTTATTGGCTCAGCGGTTATTGGCTCAGCAGTTATTGGCTCAGCGGTTATTGGCTCAGCTGTTATCGGCTCAGCGGTTATTGGCTCAGCGGTTATTGGCTCAGCGGTTATTGGCTCAGCGGTTATTGGCTCAGCGGTCATTGGCTCAGCGGTTATTGGTTCAGTGGTTATTGGCTCAGCGGTTATTGGCTCAGCGGTTATTGGCTCAGCAGTTATTGGCTCAGCGGTTATTGGCTCAGCGGTTATTGGCTCAGCGGTTATTGTCAGAGCACTGCTATTAATTTGTATAAAAATGTTGCTTAAAAAAAGGCCTTTATGCTGACATTTATGACTGTGGTATTATGTTAATCGCAATTGTATACACTACATAAACAATCTCTTGTCTCTCATAGCTATAAATACCTTGCATACATATTTTTTGCCTTTAATATGTTAGCTTTGTTTGGTGTATCTGAAATATTTTACGTTGTATGTACAGATGTGAAACTTAATTAAAACGTTAGCATTGCTTCAACCGCAAGTTGACCTAAAAACTATATTTCAGCGCTGAATAAGTGTTACTCTGACCGGACCTGGTAGCGCAATTGGTAGAGCGTCGGCTCCAGGTACGGGAGGCCCCGGGTTCGATCCCGGGCTGTGACATACCAAAGTCGTTAAAAATGGTAGTGGTATAGCTCCCTTGCTAACGCTCAAGCAAATATAAGGGTAGTTCCACGACTGGTTGGCCCGGTGTCAGGATAATGTGACTGGGTGTGGTATCATGCCAGGTGTTCACGGCATGCTATACACAGTGAAGGCAGCACTATATCTGCTTCAAGTGGATACCGTCTCCAGATAACTGAAATACTGTTGGTGGGACGATAAACCCAATAAACAAACAAGTGTTACTCTAGAGTGTCGGTAGTTCGGAGTAAATATGTTAATTTAGGAATTGCAGTCGCCAATAAAACACCCGATTGCGTTTATGAACACAACATCATAAAGATACAAATTTGACATGTTTTACGTTGTATTTACATATGTGAAACTTAATAAACACTGTCTGTGTGAGGATTGT
>CM017570.1:3249303-3266803 GCA_007844125.1 Sinonovacula constricta | reverse complement strand
TGTATAAAAGTTGAAAAAAAAAACGCATTACATAATCTTATTCGTTTTATTGTCAATTCTTTTACTTTTTACACAACATGGTACGTTAAGTAAATACACTGTAAGGTTTCGTACATTGAAAAGGTAAATTAGAAAAGGTCCTATCAAAATTTCCACAGATATTTAAATTGTATCTACCAATAGACAAAGGCAAACAAGGTAAATGTAAGAAAACAATATAAACAGAAAGAACGAGTGAGGTGAAAATAAGTTTTGAAAGATATGAGACTTGAGTTTAACCGTAAAAGTTGGGTCATGATATAAACCTACCAGAGAACCTTGAGAATCAATATATCAAGTCGTATTTACTAATTAGTCTGTAAATTTCAATAAATTAATTTCTATACGCAATATAAACAATTGTTTAATGATTATGTGTAAAAAAGCAAGTAGCTTAAAATGAAATCTGACTCTGATTGAGGTCCATTGACTCAATGTTCTGACATTAGGGCAGTTACGTTTGCATTCTGTATATAAAGCCCTTTGATCAAATCTTATTTCAAATAGCAATAGTAGGTAACATTAATCAAGTGGATAAACTCTTTTTGGAAACATTGTATATAATTTTATCCGACATTCCTTGCCCTTAGCGTCAATCAATACTCTCTCTCCGCCATTTTGTGAAACAAACATTTTCTTCACAGATCATATACAATGACACGTGTATTATATTACATGACATTCTTCAAGACTATAATTGAACAAATTCTTCACGTGTGCTACGAGCTGTAATACTTCTTCTCATGGGACGTTCCCTGTTAAATACTTTCTTCAACTCATAGCGAAAACAACGCCCTGACAACACATAAATGAAGAAATTGACCGCGTAGTTGATCAGAGAAAACGCTGTAGCAATTTGAAGGTATGGATTCAACGTAACGTAAAGTTCCCATGCGCCTTTGCCGAGCGTTCGTACACTTACGTCAATTATCAGGGACAGAAGGAATAACGGAAGTAACGTCACAATGTATGTGAAAGATACGGCAAGGAGCATACACGTTGTGTGGTGTTTCTTCCGTACTGATCTAGAATGTCTGGACACCATCTTGTCTGGCTGTTTGACGTTACTACGTACGCGCACGATCTGATAAATCACTAACGAGTTGCATGTAAGCACAGTAATGACCGGAAGTACAAATACGAGCGCCCATTGGTGGACATAAACCGCCAATATGGCGTACACATCGGAATACTCATTGGCCGCTGCGCATACTTTAGTGTTCGGCAGATGTTCTATCAACACCAGTCGGAAAACCTGTGTAAGACATACCAGGACAAGGAGACTACATATTACAACGGCTGCCAAAGACTGTTTCCGAATGATCATCTTTCGAAATGGAAACCAAACCGCTGTGAGGCGCTCTACTGCCATCAAGACCACAAGGTACGTGCTCATGAGATAAGCGACGTGTTCCATATAGTTATACAGCTTACAGCTCCAGTTGGTAAAATTCGCAAAGACGCCACTGGTAAAATGGACCTCCGCATAATATTCATCCACAACATTCACAACTCTAGTGATCAGATTGATTGTGTCAAACACAGCCAAGGCGCACAAATAGTGTGAATACGATTTGTGCCGCAATGTCTTGGACTTCATGACGATGAATGACAGGATATTCCCGATCACACCGATGATGGCGATGACAATCGTGGAGATGAATTTGACCCAGAATCCCCAGGCCACTGGCATGTATGTTGGAATGTCTGAAAAATACGTACGAATAATAAGCGATAGGGATGTTCTATTTATTGACTTCAGACTAAAAGAGAATCAGACCCAGGCATTGCTACAGGTACACGTTGGGTTCAGGAACAGACTGACATTTATTTTATAACAACAAGACTACGTCTCTCATCGGAATATAAATAAACTATTTTACATGACCTCTCTGTCTTTCAAAGACGTGACGTCATAACAAAACCCTTGATGTATTGACTGACACGTCCACGCGACCCCTTTACCTGTACACATATAGCTCCTCGTTTCAGCTAGGTCATCACATACACGCGGGGTCCCGTGTATGGCATGTCCCCACTGACAACTGAGTGCATGTACATGTATATATGATTGTGAAACCTTTTCATAGACCGATTTGACATAGATGTATTCTCGCTCTCTCTCTCCCCCTCACCTCTCTCTCTCTCTATCTTTCTGTCTCTCTATCTCTTTCTTTTTACTTTTCGAAGTTATATCTCTCCATTACTATATAGTATTATACTTTTCACCTCTAAAATTTAAATAGAATTTTAAATTTTGACATTGTTATTGTTACCTAAAATGTAATCTTTTGCTTATCAGGAATCTCATTTTTGTAACTTTCTAATATATTCAATTTCTTCTCTCATTTCCCTACACATTGCTCTAACTGTTGCGTTGTATATCATTACTATAAACTGTATAATTGTCCTTGTTTAACCCGTCATGTTCATATGTTTAACCTCACCCCACCCCCACCCCACCCCCACCACCCTCCTGTTTAACTGTAATTGTAAATAAGTTATTTTCCTCACAATTCTTGCATATCGTCATGCCTATTTGTATGATACTTTTGTACAAAGTTTATTGTCCTTGTCTAACCTGTCATGCTATATATTTAACTTCCCCACATTGTATACTTGTATACTTGGGATGTAAATAAAGGATCTGAATCTGAATCTATTGTCATTGTTTGTTTTGCTTCATTTTAAAGTTTTATTTCTACCGAAGAAAAGCCTCAGGCAGTTCTAGGTAAGGGCACTCTAAAACAATTTAAGTATCGTAAAGATCATTTTTGCTAATTGGCAGTAGCAACCGTTCACCTTTGTGTAGTGTTTCTTCAAAGGTTAATATTTTTTTATTTATTTTGTGTCACTCAGTGGACCGTGTCTTAAAGTATATATGAATGGAAAACAAGAATAAACGATGGCGTGAATTTAGCTGAAAAAAATATAACGGAACAACAAATGTTTGAATATAACAAAAACCTGACGGTTTTGTAAACACACACACACACACGCACGCACGCACGCACGCACGCACGCACACACACACACACACACAAACACACACACACACATATATATATATATATTGACAGGGTGACTGGATATATATATATATATAATTTTCCAGTCACCCTGTCAAGAAACACAACTACGTGCTCAATGTTATGGCGCTATATTCAATGTTCAGAATTTCAATGTCATCAGCAATTAAAAATCCATGAGCAAACTGTAAAAACCACAAACACACGCACAAAATGTATCTTTATGTAATGTGCTAAAGCAAACTTTATGTTACACGGGCATGACATTACACACTTACCCTTGATTGCGGTGAGACTAGTGATTACGTCATTTAAAAATAAGACAACAATCAGCAGTTTTCATCAACAGTTATCATGCCTAATTGCTTGATAAGTGACAGGCACTTTTGGCCTGATACTGTGTTTATTATGAATATGGGATGACACAGTTGGGAAAAAAACACATTATACTCCCAGGTAAGTCTTTAACTTATATCACATTTTTATTCTACATTTAAGTACCGCGATGATAGGGATGGCCAGGCTACATGTATAATTTTAGACAAGGGTGTGATTTTTGTTGTTGTTAGTTTCCAACCATTATTTTTAATTATCGTATTTAATAAAATTACAACCTTATGTATAGTGCAAATAAACTAAAAGAAACATGTTTATTGTCTTTTTTTTAATTTTGAAATATAACTATTTCTTACAGCCGAATTTCGTGTATTGCATGGGAGTGTCAGATCAGGGATGGGATGGGATGTGATTAGCCGGCATTGTTGCCGATACTGCGCAGCGACATTTCTATCATTATAGCACAGGGGCACTTTATGAGGTGCCCAGGGACTGAGCCCGGTGGTCCATTATACTGACACTGACGAGTCAGGCATAATGCTGTCCCCTTAGCCCCGAGCGTAAGGAGAGAAGCCACTGCTGCCAACTTGAAAGTCTTTGGTTTGACCCGGCCGGGGTTCGAACCCACGACCTCACGATCAGCAAGCCGACGCTCTACCACCCGAGCTATTGCTGCCGGTTGTATCAGATCATGTAGTAGAGGAGCAGTAGCGGTAAATGTTTCCCTTTTTAATCCATTTGAAAGAAGCTACAAAAGTTGGGATAAAAAGAATACCAGGTTAGTGTTGATATTGATAAATGTTATCATGCTTGGCCCGAAAATCAGAAGGCATTCGGCAGAGACTGGTGCTTTCCTGATTTTCTTAGCCTCGCATGATGACATGTATCTATATCAACACTAACCTGTTATTCTCTTTATATCAGAACAATGAAGACTAATGCGAATAACAACAGACTCTGTGATGCCCACTGTCACTGTCGCCGACTTAATTTTCCTTAGTTCTCCATTACACTTCCATTTTATAGGAAACTTTTCTTTTAAGAGCATCTTAAGCTGACCTAGGATAAATTGTTGTTGTTTTTTTGTTGTTGTTTTTTTGCTAAATTTTAGGTAATTGCAAAAGCATACCTTGAACTTACGATATCAGACCCAACCCATTATGAATGATAAATTATTCGAATAATAAATTATTCGGTCACCGGTCTCTTTAATCGCCTGCTATTCTTTCTTCCTGATATGCCCTGCGCACAAAGTCCCACGCAAACTTTTGTGTGAGGTAATCTTCTGTCCATCGATAAAAGCTGGACGCGTATCTAAACACAATCTAGCTGTTTGTTGGATTATTTGTAGGGTTTACCGTATCACCAAAAGCCGTCTGGAGACCGATATAGTGTTGCATTCATTTTATATATCGCGCCGTGAAAACCTGGTTTGACACTACACGCTGTCACTGTTTTCTAATAGTGATAGACAATCTCATTAAAATCACATCCTAACTTTCGCTTCATTACTTTCCGCTGGTTAGGATCTGATAACATCCCGATAAAGGTCGCCTCGAAGTGACCTTTAAGTTATAAATATTAATGAGCCGATGACGTCAAACTTGACCAATCAGAAACCTCGTTACACCGCGGTATCGTTGTCGGACAGCGACAAACATTTCACTACATTTTTCATATTCTGAAGGCGTTCTTCATTGATTCTAAGTTTTTGTTTGAACTGTTTTTGAGTGTGTTTGCTCCCACTACCCGTTATCAGAACCTGGAGAAATGACATCCCGCAAAAACAGCACCGATCAACTAACGAATGTAATTTCTTAGGCGTTTGATTTACTGGATCGCAAATGTCAATGGGGGCTGCCATCTTGAAAATGTGACACACCTTTAATCGGAATGCATTGGACATTGCCGCTCAATATGAATTTCCGTAAATAGCCGTAATCTGGCGAATATTCATGAAGTTATACCCCAACATTTTGCAGCCGACGATTTCATTGGCAAATCAAAGGTCAAATTGAGGTGACACCTAATGCGATGTCATCAGATCCTAACCAGCGGAAAGTAATGAAGCGAAAGTTAGGATGTGATTTTAATGAGATTGTAGTGATAGAGGACCAACTAACTAGTCGTGGAACAACTCTTATGTTTGCTTGGACCTTAGCCAGGAAGATATGCTAGTACCATGTTAATGACTTTAATATGTTCAGATCAGGGTATCAACATCTCAGCTGTAAACATTTTACAAATTTTAAAATGTGTACGATCATAGCGCGATACAGAAAGCAAGTATGTATCTGTAAGTGTTTGCTAAGTGGGTTTCAGACGGTTGTGAAGCATTTAGTAATAAGATGAATTTAAGTGTGTACGTATTAAATGGCAATGAGACTGGTTCAAGGTTATACAGCAGACTGTCTAGACTAAGCAGAGAACACGTCTGCGGAAAAGAGAAAATGCACTTAATTATCGCAAATAGTTGTCACTTGAATAAAGTACTTCATTCAAACTAACAACATCTTAAATTGATAAGCATGTCGCGTATTTGAATATGTTGGCTAATATGCCCTTTAATTTTGAGAATTGTATACAATCCTGGCAAAAAGTTTTTTCCCTACTGTACTGATTAAAACGCATTATTTGTTTTAAAGTTATAAGAAATCTGTGTCGTTTAGACTTACCCATGTAGAACGTTTCATTTTCACCGAGTTCTGGGGCCATTGACACGTTTATAAACATCTCCATCCTGTTAAAGATGAGTTGTTGTTTTTAATTGTTGATGAGTTTGATCCTTCCTGGCAGGGTTGTCAATGTATAATGATCATGTTGTTGTTATGGTGATATGTTTGGCGTCAATAATGTTGAAAAAATATGCGATTTTTTAAAAGATTGTTTAATCCCTTACAACTGACTGCCGCTTTTATGTTTAGTATGGTGTTGTAAATTATAGTTATGTTGTTACAAACGTGACTAATATTTATTGCGTTGCTGTTGTTCCTTTTTGTGTTTGTGTGTGGTGGTGATTTAAATTTTTAAGTTCAATGTGACAATATGTTGTTGTGGCTAGAATGTATGTAGTTCTTGGTTATGCGTGTGTGTGTGTGTGTGTGTGTGTGAGTGTGTGTGTATGTGTGTGTGTGTGTGTGTGTGTGTGTGTGTTTGTGTGTGTTTGTGTGTGTGGGGGGGGGGGGGGCGGGGGGTGTTGTCAGAACTGTTGTTTTTTTTTTCGGATATCGTCACAGCTGTACGTTTCGCTCTTTCTTTTGCTTAGTTGAAACAGTCAGTATGCAACAGTTTTCTGTATTCTTGTTCTGAGTCCCGGTTGGAGCTGAAAAAAATAAACACAGGATTTAATTTAAATTTAATCACAATTTGCATATTCCGTCAATGTGCGTACTTATAAAAGGTGAGGTTTTTGCTAGCGGGCCATAATTGGCATTCAGCATAGCTCCAATATGTGTTATTGTGCCATTATCGAATAAACACGATGTTGATGTTATATAGTTTCTTGTCATGAAACATGTAAGGCAGTCAAAACAGATCATAGAGTCTTTATTATTATTAAATCCTATTTAGGCCGGTACACCTTTTATGATGAACGATTATTATTTTAAGGCGGTGGCAGTGTCATAGTGGTAGAGTCGCTGATTTGTAACTCCTATGACTGCTTAGCCTCTCACCGCGTGGGTTCGAGTCCCGTTCGGGGCAAAGGAAGTAATGTGGGAAGGTCTTCCAGCTGACTTGCGGTGTGTCGGTGGTTCTACCCAGACATTTGTTTGGGGTCTTCATTCACCAAAACAGCTAGACGTCGCTATAATGATCATAATTGGTCACTGCGATGTATTTAACCATTTCCTGCCTGCATACGCCATTTTACGCCTTTATAAACAATTCACATTTTTATGCCATTTTACGCCTTTACAAACCATTCACAATTTTATGCCATTTTACGCCCTTACAAACCATTCACAATTATATGCCATTTTACGCCTTTACAAACCATTCACAATTATATGCCATTTTACGCTTTTACAAACAATTCACAATTATAAGCCATTTTACGCCCTTACAAACCATTCACAATTATACGCCATTTTATGCCGTTACAAACCATTCACAATTATACGCCATTTTACGCCTTTACAAACCATTCACAATTTTATGTCATTTTACGCCTTTACAAACCATTCACAATTATATGCCATTTTACGCCTTTACAAATCATTCACAATTATATGCCATTTTACGCTTTTACAAACAATTCACAATTATAAGCCATTTTACGCCCTTACAAACCATTCACAATTATATGCCATTTTACGCCTTTACAAACCATTCACAATTATATGCCATTTTACGCATTTACAAACCATTCACACTTATACACCATTTTACGCCTTTACAAACCATTCACAATTATACGCCATTTTACGCCTTTACAAACCATTTACAGTTATATGCCATTTTACGCCTTAACAAACCATTCACAATCATTAGCAGAATCTGCATGACTAAGGTTTTATGTGTAGACTGGTACAACCCTTAATTTATTATTTCAAGTTGAACATGCATTAATTAAAATCCTTTTATCTCATTTAAAGAAAAACAACAAAGTCAAGTGAATTTCAATTATAGATTGACTATGAATGAAAAGGGTAAAAAAAGAAAAGAAAAAACAAACAAACAAAAACAAGAAAAAAAACAGAATTATTTTAAATTCTGTCAAATAAACCACTAGGTCAGGTTACGATGGGTGTGAAATGATCAGGTCTAAAGATAAATAGCGGAGAGATGCTGTACGAACCCAATTGTACTTGAAAAAGTTCAGCTGCGGAAGTTATTTAAAATGTTTTCATCCTTCCTGCCAGAGGATATAGAAATAATTTCGACGACAGAGTGTTTATATATTATATATTGCTCAGATGATGTATTTTAACTGGCTTTTAATCGGTAGTTAGCAACAAATTGCTGTTTTGTAAATCTATTACAAGCTTTTTAGTACTTTAAGTGAGAAAATATATTATAATTGTGGGCATCTATCTTTATTATACCTTTTTCATATCGTATTGATATTGTTAATTTGTTTCATTTATATACTTTTGTTCTGTGCCTTTTTGGTGTTTGGTATATGTTGCAATGCTCATAGGACTTTATCATATATTCTTACTTATGATCACAACAATGTTACTTGTGCAGTGTGGCGGTCGTAAAAGATCTCCCCGTGCATGTAATCTATATTGTCATTTAGTTTATATTATACGATGGCACAAACAACTGACATGTTAGGCCTAGTTTCAAGTACGAATCTTTAGACCACACGATATGAATTATAACTAAACTGTGATTAACTAGACTGGGAATGGGTGAGCTATGTGCTATTCGAAGCTCTTGTTTAGATGATAATATTTCTTTTGGTTTTAAAAATGTTTCTCAGTGGCAAGCACATGTAATTAAATTCCTGTTTTATACACGTAGTGCTAACGACAAAGATGTTTACATTTCAACACCCTGTACTTCTTTTTTTTCACAGGAATATTAACTTCTTTGCTTATAGCGCTTTGATAGAGAAGAGTCAGTTTTGCCTTTGAACAAACAACCCTTTCTCCTGCGTATCATTAAAGTTTTTTGTTTCATTTCCTTGGAAATGTGTTAAAACACATTTGTTACAAGAAATCTCACAGTTAACAGGTTACCAAATAGATTACCGTGCTTTGAAGTTAATTGAAATGTCTTAGTGTAGAATTTAATCCGCATTAACAGGCATATCAGAGAACTTTTCACATTTATCAGCAACTCTCAAAATAGTTTAAACATCTTATGATTCACGGGCGTCTTCAAAAAAAGCAATTTAGAATATTTTAACTGTGTTCCCTTTCCTCTTTGAACAGAAATGCTGTTGTTCTTTAATCTAACTTGATGTGGAATCATTTTTTATGTTTCATGCACAATCATTCATTAATGGCTCTGCATCGCCAAATTAAGTAGATACTTTTTATAACCTGCTTTACTGAAGACAAAACGAACCCAGCCCATGGTGACGGGGTAAAGTTGCCGACTTTACAAAAAAGAATGCAATCCCTAAATACCTTGGCTCAAAGAGTGTGAGAAAGATGTCGTTCAGGCTTTTCGCATGTCGTTTTATCTCCACGGATACATGTACTTGTTAAGTGACATTATTATACAATCAACAATAAGGTTAGTCAAAATGTCCGTCATTAAGCAGTTGCGTTGCATTTACAAAAGCAGCATCAACAACACCATTAAGAACCACTAAAAGCAAAGAGTAAAATACATCAACTATATATATATATATATATTTAACTTTCCCAGCGGTTGTTTTTGTTGTTTATTTTAAATCTGGCATGGCTTTCCGAATACTTGGACAATGACACAATCCCTTGAAACAGGGATACGATGCAGAAACCGGTATTCCAGAATGGTACAATGCATAATATATTAATATAAAACGTAAACGTGTAGTGTATGTAAGAAAATGTAAAGTGTTGAATGACAACAGTAACGAGAACGCGGGGCAGCTATTTAAAATCTTTCGACAACTGATACTACCGATGAACTTCTCTAAAAAACAACAACAAAGAACACAATGTCGGTTAAATATCGCAAGTACACCACGAGATCAAGAAACAATTTGTGGAAAAAAATGTTGACGATCACTTAGGATGGAAATTCGTTTCAGTAGCCCAATTAGGGAGTGTAAATATTTGAATAATGTTCTTTATTGAGTACCATTAACGTATATGGTAAACAAGATAATGCTGTTGTATTCAAGCAGTGTGGGTGTTTTCTGGTCATTTTTTCTAAATTACATTATATTTGTTGACTCGCATTAGAGTTGTAAGAATTTTTGTTCAACGTATTCATGAGCCGCATGCCTAATATCCTAACTTACAAATTACATTATGCCATTCAGAAGAAGATTGTGACAACATTGCGCTAAACTTATTAGGATTTCCTTTTTAAATTTGAAGTTTATTTCATTATGTTCCGCATCAGGAAGTCTGTTTTGTCCTCAATGTTCGTTAAATGCTTCAAACACAAAATGGTCTATGTCGACCGTGTCATATCCCCATTTCTGCTTTGTTACAAGGCAGCGGTACAAGGCAGCGGTTAAACATTATTATACTGTTTAGAATATGTACGTCAATAGATATTAGTCATAATTCTTTCAACAATAAGGAACATCCTTCAAAACAAATGAAGAACACCTTCTTAAAGATAGTTTCCATAATTGTGATTGTTTTTAATGCTATTTATAGTTCAAAGTACATCTTTTTTCTGTTTGCTGTTAATTCATTGTATAAGGATTGTTACGTGTGTTTCTTTTGATGTACATTGGACTTTGCTTCATCAGTTCCATCTTCAAATGAACGGGATGCTACAATAGTTTACACTTCTTGTTATTTTTGTATTAAAAAAAATGATCTCATTTACAATCAGCGAGTTTGTATAGTTCTTTTCATGAAAGTAATACTTCCGTCTTCTAATTACTACGTGGACATTATTTTTCAATGTCCTCACTACTTTCCGCTTGGACATTTTTTTATTCAAATAGATCGATTTTATTTTCATTGCTTGCATTTGAGAAATTCTTCAGTAAGTGCTATGTAAGAGCTCGGTAAAACCGGTCTAAGCACCTCAGTCGGTCCATTTTGCCGACTGACCGTTCCAAGGCGGTAATTATTGGGTTTGCTTTTTTTGTTAAATTACTCATCACAGGTTTGTTCTTACTTTTACACTTGTAAATAACATTTGTACGTTTTTTAAATTTTGGTATATGTTGAAATGCTCTTTCTCATATATTCTTATTGTTATGTTTTCTAAGCACAAACATCATGCAGGTACTTTGTTTTTTCTGTACCTTATTGGTATGATTGCCTTGCTAAATGTGTATTTTACTTACAATTATTGGGCTACATATGTCGGCTATTTTATGTGTCTTTAAGTGCAAGAAAAATGTATGCATTTTTTTATATTTTCTTATTTTTCCTTACTGTTTTGCTGTCTTTGATGCTATAAATAACTACAGGAGTTGGACATATATACATCTTTTCCATTGAAGGAAAAAAAGCAATGGATTAAGCACAAGATAAAAAAAACAACAAGATTATATGATGTTTAATTAACAATTATCACATTTCATTTTAATGTCGATGACTCGATACAGCTTTGATCATAGTAAATACAACACGAAGAGGTATAATCTTTGAATGGCGCACGAAACCTGACATGTGTTTTTATAATTACACACACATGTTTTTTACACGCTATAAATGGAGTCACGTGTCGTTTATAAAAGCTTTCCAGGCAAACAAGTAATCTTTGCACTGCTTAATAAGTTCCAGATCCGACCATTTGCAATAATGCATTGATTGAAGCATAAACCTTTTATTTATGAACAATAATGAAAAGACTGATTTGTTACACTAGTCAGACTAGTTTCATGATAACTGTTTGCTTATGTACAGTAAATAACGTACAATTACCTTCTAACTGCCTTAACTTGATTCTTTATTAACATCGATTGATATGTTATGTATCAATACAGCTTAATAATTGCATAAAAGAAACGATTGAAAAGGATCAACATGCCCACATTTATGTCTGTAATGGGTCTGTACTTGTTTAACAACATCCCTAAAGCAACTGAAGAACAGTTCATGTCATATAAACGTCCATTAGACTTTATTGCGCTAGAGACCTATCCTTGGTACAGACAACACACATGTGAGAAAAACAAATACTATTCTGTACAATTCGAAGTTATTTTAGTCATCGTTAATCACAGTCTAAAATGGATGATAAAGCATAAGCCTAGTCGTCCATATTGCCGACTAACCGTTCCAAGGCGTTAACTGTCGGGTTTGCTCTTTTTCGTTAAATGACTCATCACAAATTTGTTCTTACTTTTCGCTTGGCTTGCATGTGAAATACCTTTGTTCTGTGCCTTTTCGGGGTTTGGTATATGTTGCAATGCTCATAGGACTTTATCATATATTCTTTCTTATAAAATACAATCTGACTTTATTCCAGCTACCATTGGTACGCAAGACGATATTCTATATTTAGTTTAAAACGTTTAGGGATTTTCCGTTTTTTATCTCTGTATCTTTTAAAGCCTCTATAACAGTTCTACAACTCCTGTAAAAGAACGTTGGATTGTAAACACTTCGCATGTTACATTTTAACAAAAAGATTACCTATGCTTTGTAGTTAAGTGAAATATCTTGAGAGAGGAATTTAATCAGCGTTCCACAAATTATTCTAGGCCATTCTATCTATAAATAACTTTAAATATTTTATTCAAATAATAATTTTATTTAAATATTTATTTATTTTAAATATTAAAAGAATAAGCTGTCACTGCAAAAGTCATATTTTAATGATAAAGAAATATGCTTTTTCTGTGTCATCTTTTTCAACAGTTTAAGATTATGTTTATGTATTAAAGGTCTTGTGTCTGTGTTATTTTATATGCCAATTTAAAATAAAACACGTGAATCACACACACTTACCAGGTAATTGCACCTGTAGAACGGGTTTACGGCGGCGACGCCAAGCTATAATGACAGACCGTTTAATCCTTTCATAGAAGTATACAAGAAAAACATTAACGAAAAGCCTTAACTTTTATTGTTTAAAATAATAAAATACGCTATCGGTATCTGACGCACGCAGTCTACGGAATTAAGATGAATAATTTGAAGGAATGTAATGTAAACATGGCATGAACATGCTGCAAACTGTGTATTGTATTTGGTTTAAATGTCCAAAACTTTTTGAAACACTTTATATTGTAACCCAACTCTAATGGAAGCATTTTGAGTACTATTGATCGAACAACAATCTTAAAATCCTCTTACATGTGTGAATAAAACATGTTCAAATTTATCACAAATGGTACTTTATATTACATGTACGTAGTTTAACTGTTATGAAGTCTTTAAGACCTAATAACCACGCTGAACAACTCGACCACTTGTAAGAAATTATATATGCCCGAAAAGAATCAAGCAGTTCCACAAACCTGATATTTACAACAACAGAATTACGATGAAAAACTTCTAACGCATTCCATAAAGGGCTCCATGCTTCAGCCAACATCGGGACTAAACTAAACGGTAAGAATTTACCTAATCATATGAAGTTAAAGAATAGTCTTAACTGTTCCTGACTTAAATTAAGCAATAACTCTACAATTAGAAAGACCTCCCCACATATGAGAACAGTTCTTAAATTTCATTGAAAGCATTTATTGTTAGAGATTTTAATGATGTCCGTGGTGTGTGTAAGAAACATGACATAGATTCTTATCGGAGTCCAATGTGTATGTAAAATACAGGGGCATACATAAACATGTATAAGCAATGTGGATCTGAGTTTGAAAGCCATGTTTGGAGTGAAGCACATTAGCTCAGATAAAAAAAAGATCAGAGCTCAGTGGCAGGAAGCAGGACTCTGGATCACCGGATCTTTTGTTCGAAATTTGGTTGGGACGCCGTTATATTTCCTTAAGCGAGAAATCCACTCCGAACTTTTTTTTTTCACTCTAGCCAGGTGTATAAATGGATACCTGCGAAGGTAGCACTCGGCAGCTAATAATGCATTCACAAATAAAGTGACCAGACGGATTTTTTTTTTATGTCGGATACGTATACATTGGCATAATTGTAGACGACAGAACCACACCTATATAATAAGCATCTATATACCTCTAAATGAATGACTTGAACAAATCAAACCAATTTTTACATTAAATGCAAACCTGATAATCTTTATTTTCAACGGTGCGTTGAGAAATGTTGTCCAAATGCTCAAATGACAACATCAAATTGTGCTAGAATAAAGTGTAAATAATATATAGCATATATATAGCATTTAAAGTGCATTTTTTACACACACATTTCTATCTGACTAGATAATGATATCACTTAATTTTGCACATTGAGGTACATAGTATGTCTGTAACTATAACGGGATCATTGCGCCAAATGCATTCCTTATTTGAGAGTTTGCGAAAGAACAAATAATGACTGCTAAGAATTGTATCTACACTTTAGGGCAACATTTTGGTAACTCTACGCATGTATGTTAACTGATGGTGTATATAAAAAGTAATTATAACTACATTCCCTGGCAGGGAACAATCCCCTGGCAGATAATTGTGAGCCAAATCTAAATATTTACAGATTTATACACGTGGGAACATATGGTAACTGTCCGCATTTTGATTGCGAGCGAGTAAGTTTTTCTGTATTTTAAATGTTGAAGAATATCAGCAAACATAAGATAACCAAAATATGACTAAAAGTCAGTCCTTCCTGATAAATGCGTATTGAAATGTATTATGCTAGGGAATAAATCATGGTTGCTTTAAAGTAAGCTGAAATTGTCCGCTTAGACGTTATATGATAATGTCAATAAAGAATTTACATTTGTCTATGTAACAAATTAGGCCTTATTATTTGAAATGCGTATTAATTATAAATCTTCAATTCTATTTATGCATACGTACTTGGGTTTGTGATCCGCAAACAAAGCCCTGTATAAGAACACATATCGTGTTAAGTGTTACTGAGTCGATGTGTTGTTGCTTTATCGCACCAGTGTAGTAATTAAACCGGGAATATACAACCGTGACCACAATTCTGTCTTGTATAAAGCACACACCCTGCCTCGACCAACTAAATGCAATAATTATTTAATGTGAGTTTGGTTTTTGCCATTTTTTGTGTCATAACATCTATTCTTGTCATTGCTAAAGACGATTTGTGTTTATTGTTTATTTATTGAAAACATGATCTACCTTTATATATAATTAGCAAATATCACGAATCGCTACCTGTTTGTTACTTTTTTAAAATTCAACAATTTAATTTTGGATTTTTTCTTCGGAAAAGAAAGGTATTTAAGGAATAGAATTAACCTTTTTTTGTTCATGAAATTATAGGATGGCTATTATAAAATGATAAAAACTTTGTTGTTTCTACCTGAAAACATATATAAAGTGTATAAAAAAGTGTATGTTTAAAAAATCAGCTGACACATAGTAAACTTTGTTTCTGTTATAATGTTAAATGGTATAGTAGTGTTACATCTTGTATTTGTTAAAAACTCACCGTATTATTGGATAGTTTTCACAATAATCCACTGTAATAATCACACAATTAAACACAATGAAGTATGAGGTTTTAAATGTACATACACACTTAATTGTTACGTCAGTTCTAGAAACTAAATTCGAGCAGAATTCCTTAATGCACCCTTTAGTCAAGGTAAATAAAACTTGAAATGTTACAACGCGACAAAATCAAAGCTTTAAAATGTAATTGTAAGTCAAAGCCGAATTCCTTTCAAAACCCATATACCATAATAACCGCATACAATTCCAAACACTCAAAACGTGTCGTTCGTTCCTTTTATCCCTTCGCATTACTTTTGCACAACAATTGTCGGTCTTATTTAGAAACTTTTCTCACAAATTTTATTTCTACGGCCTTCGTGCCTTTTATTTCCAGATAAGCGAGATGTGTCTAGAATTGCTTCTAAGGCGTGTTGATCAGAGGTCTGTCCTAAGCTGTCCATGTATAATCCATATACGTCAGTATAGCTTTATGCTTTTGGCACCTCAATTATCTCCGACCGCTAGTAGAGCCTGTATTTATGGTGGCAAGTCTTCTTCCTTTCCAACCCGCGGCTCTTTTTTTTATCGGAACTCTCAGCCAGGTCGAAAACCGATAATTACTCCAATACAGGTATTAGAGGCTTAGGTTTGATTTGAGTTGAGTCGTGATTGGCGGTAGGATTTTAGTTTACTAAGAAGGTTTTGTTTGGAAGTTTTGATTATTTTATTAGTAATAACAGCACAGATTTTGGATATTGTAGTTTAAGTCATTCTCTTTAGTAAGATTGATGGGAAAAGCGAGTTATTTATACTTTATGTTGTAATCCTATACTTCTTTCTTTTAGAATCACAAAAGAAGGCAACGTCTATGTGTTCGTGTCTTGAAAGGAAAAGAACCAATTACGCCATAATTCTGACGTTGATTAATTATTAGTAGACAAAGAAACAAGACAGTTGTCTAAGAAGAACCTCCAGCAAGGCAGATGTAAGACTTCCCACAATGTTTATCGTTTCTAGAACTGGAAGACTTAATCAGCGCTTTGCCTAGGGGCCAAGTTGTAGACCAGTTTACTCTTATAAAAATGTCATATTTTCAGAACAAAGTTGGACAGTGAGAGGTGAAGAAAAAAAAAGAATCGCTGGACCGATTCTTATGTACGACTTGAATGTAATGCTCATAGGACTTTGTCATATATTCTTATGCAATTTAAAAGAACAGAAAATGGTCAATAAACCTTTCGTTCCAAGGCGGCAACTGATGGTTTTTCTTTTTTGTGTATTATGTCTCGTCTCTGTGTTTTTGTCACATTTACCTTGTTTGCCTTTTGTCTACAGCTAGATTAAATTTAAATATCTGTGGAACCTTTTCTTATTTACCTTTTCAAAATCATAACATATTTGTACAAGTCTAACTTTATAATAATACAACATACAAGCACGAATGGTTATTTACGCATAAGAGCACCCGATGTATATAAAATATGTTTAGAGTTTGAAAAGTATAGCAGCAACACAATTCTTATTCGTCTGTTTGGCTGATTTCCTTGGATTATCTACAAGTAATTTTAATATATTAAGATAGTATACCTTTCAAATGGATAAATAATGTGACATTAATATAGCATACAGATTGGGGCGCGCGTTTACTTTAAACTTTGAAACATTATGAACATTTAATTTTAATTTATTGTAAATTACTTTAATAAGTCAGGAACCAAATCGTACCTTACCGTGTAAAATATTTCAATTTTAGACACTACTTCAAATTCACAAAGACTTCTTTGAAGTTAAATAAAAAGATCAATGAAATACCTTTGGCGAGTCAGAAATATGGATATTGAGAAAACAATCTTTATCTTCTAATTGGTTTATATCAATTTTAGGACAAACAAAGTCCTATGAGGATTGCAATATTTCCGAAATTTGAAAAGGCGCAGGACATAGGTATTCGCATGCAAGC